>JAWNNP010003281.1:0-218098 GCA_035044805.1 Leucophenga maculata
TAGGGGGTACAAGAACCAAAACATTGCCATCTTCTCCGATAGCCAGGCGGCTATTGGAGCAGTAAGCTTGCCTGTGATTAAATCCAAACTGGTCATGGAATGTGTAGGTAAATTAAACAGCATAGGAAAATTCAATAAGATTACTCTGTACTGGGTACCCGGACATGCGGGCATACCAGGAAACGAGCAAGCAGACGACTTGGTCAGAAGAAGGGCAGCGTTCCCCTCCATGGGTCCAGAGCCTTTCTGCGGAACAAAGAGAATCCTGGTAAAATAATAATAATAATAATAGTGCAAGCTACAACAAATTAGACGTTTGAAGCTAAACTAAGCCAATACAAAATAATACAAAACCCCAAAATGGGTGACAGATATGTACTGAAGCAATTCCAATAGATGCACCTACAGGGAATATTTTATTAGAGTTTAGATATGTCAAATTTTAATGAGAATAGATATAAGATAATCTAAATTTAAACATGTCTTATTGATACCAAAAGCCAGCTGAACGGATATGGACTCGACTATTCATTAGAGTCAAACTTCTATATATAGCTTGATTCACCATAATCCGACGAAATACTTTGCAATCTTGTTTATGTAGATTTAAAAATGGATAGCCAGACAGATGGACATGTCTATATCGTTTCGACTTTTTGCATCGGAGCTACCTCTTTCTGTGGTACGAATTGGAGTTTTATTAAACAGTTTATTAGGATTTACATAAAATGTATAAAATTTGTCATTTTTAGAGGAATTAACAACAACAAAACAAATTTTTGTATACAAAACCACTGAAGGTGGGTGGGTGTAGAATATAATGGTTACTCGCAGAGAGCCAAGTCCGGTGAATATGGTGACTGAGCCATTATTATTGTGTTTTGTTTTTGCTCAAAAATCACAAACAAAACAAACAAAAGTCACGAATTGTTTTGTCACAAATCATATCGTTGTGTTTACATAGCTTAAAGATAATATTTCTTATCGACCGAACCAACTTCTGACAAGAATTCACAATGCACTTCGCCATTGTAATCAAAGAAAACAGTGAGTTAAGCCATCAAGTTAAAAAAGTAGTAGAAAGAAGCATTATCTATCGTTCATCCGTGATCGTTTATTATCACTAAGGACACAGCATAAGCTTCATGGCATGAATATTCGTGCTTTTTTGATGGCGCAAAAACCATGAGGTTTTCATAATGGATCTATTTTACTTTTTATCGCTAGTCACAATGCGATGCAAAAAAAAAAATTATTTGTTTGTTTTTTTTTTTTTGCTTTTGAATCATTTCAATGTCTTTTAGGCGATTTCTGACGGTTGACTCATCTACTTCCAACGTTTCTGACAGCTCTTGAAGAATTTGGCATTGGTCCACATTGATCAATGTTTCCATTTCTTGGTTTTCAAACTTTTTCTCGACGTCGAGTTTATTAAAATAGAGCATGCTCGATGATCTCGGCCGCACTTTTCTTCATATTGGAAAAATTAAGAAAAATTTCCTGCAAATCAACCAAAAATATGTAAAAAATTCAAATTGTTAATAAATATGATACTTGCAGATAAATGGCACTGTTTGAACCTGAATATTTTATGCATAATACAAGTAGATATATTCCTTTGTTAAACCATTAAATAATTGCCACGTATAGTAGTTCATTGCCCACACCCGAAGAAAGCAACAAAATTTGAATAGAAAACTTGTTAATTAACTTTCAATACAAATATTTTATAAACCGAAATGCGTGAACAATGTTTGTTTTGTAATTAAAAGCTTGAAACGTTTAGCACTTAAAAGAAAAATAAATAAATAAAACGAAAATAGCAACAACTATTGTACTATAAAGCACGACATTGACAAAATCAATTTCAGTTTTCATAAAAATTATGAACGACCTCAAAGCACTCGCTTGCCGAAATGTGCGAATAATGAAAAAAAAAAAATCAATCCAATTAAGCGTAAATGCTGTAATAAGCAGCAACACGCCTTCTTTCTAACAACTGGACCAGATCCATTAAGTTATCCGAATGCGAATGACCAAGCGTAAATGCGCAAATAGTTCGAATCAATTCGGTAAAGTCAAAGACCACAAAAGTCAAACGCTCGAATGGAGTTATCAATTGTTATTGCTCCAAAACACGTTTATGAATTATATTTTGCCAAAACGAAAAAAAAATGTACACACTTAAGCTACACCCGCAACTTTTGAAGGCCAACGTGACATGGCAGAAAATATGGCAAAAAAATGGGCAAATGAGCAGGTATTAAAATACTTAACTTCGATTTACTTCAGTACGAATTTGATATACTCAGATGCAGTTTATTGCTGGCTTCGTAACTGAGATGTGTGTGTAGCCAATTATTGTTTTCATTATTGCTCATTTATGGCTTCTTTAAGTACTTTGCTGTGGTGGGACCATTGCTTTATGAGTAAAAAGTGAAATATTAAGTACATTTCATGTATAGGGAATTAGAAAATTGGCGAAGCCACCTCAGAGATACTTTGGGAAAATAAGTCTGGGCACTTCACCTAGATCTTCAACTGTAAAAGTTCCTCGGTCAGCAGAATTGCATAGCTCAATGCTTATGTTGTCCACCAACTTTGCAGAAAATGGATCTTCTACTTGTGTGTCTTTTTTGTAAAAGTGATTTGGGTATTTCTAAAAGCATGCACTATTCACCATGCAAAGCTAGTTCCACATGGGTCATGTATTAGTTTTACAATATAATGGAATCAATCTGAATAAGATCTGGGTCTCTAAATTGGCCATGAAAGCAGTATCATCTGTATATGTAGTGTATAAATGCAATTGGCAGTGTATATAGAACCGGTCCATAGACAGCGTAGGAACATTTCGTGAGACCAAAGCAAAAGATTCGAAGACTATATGAGTAGAAAATTGTAGAGCTGCTAGAATAAACCTTCCTAAACAAATAATAAATTTTAGTAGTCTTGTTCTGAAGTACCATGGATTTACATGAAGCCAAACTTATTCTATTAAGAAAAATTCGCTCAAATAATTTGTGAGCCCGGAGAGTCTAAATTTGAAAACCATTTAACTTTATTAAAAATAGAAGAAATATAACAATTAAAAAAACTTAACGACAACTCTTAGAAGCCCCAGTGTGTACCGAAGCCATCAAAGCTCATATGTGAAACAGCTGAGGCTGGTGAATAGTGTACAGTCTGGCTGGATCCATAGCCTGAAACGCCAGGAGCATTATGTGTATAGGTGGTGGCAGCGGAGCCGTGGCTAATATGAGTAGCAGCAGGCAGATGATGAGCAGCAGCGACCGGAGCAGCATAGGAGATTGTTTTCGTAGCAACTGGAGCATAAGCTGTAGGCGCAGCATATGCAATTGGTTGCGAATACACTTGCTTAGCGATGACTGGAGCCACTGGGTGAGCGTAGGTAATAGGCTTAACGATAGTCGGTGTAGCATAGACAGACTTGGTCACTGCAGGACCAGTGTATATAGCCTTTGTGACAGCAGGTGCAGCGTATAGAGTCTTGGTTACCGCTGGCGCAGCATAGATTGCTTTCGTATAGGTTGGCGTAGCATAGCTGATGGCTGGCTTAAGATCCACCGAGTGCTCCACAACTGGTGCTGGCAGCAGTGTTTTATGAACAGGTGCGCTATATGTGACAGCCGGTGCAGCGTGTGCATAAATCGATTTGGTGATTACTGGTGCTTCATAGCTGATAGACTTAGCAATGGTGGTGGTTGTGGTAGGCGCGTAGACCTTATGAGCAACAGGTGCAGGCGCTGCGTAAGTCACAGCACCGTAGCTGGAGGCAGGCGTAAAAAGACCAGCATTGACACAGGCCAGTGCAGAGCAAAGCACGAGTGCGATTTTAAAAGCCATTTCTTTTTATAGTTTTTTTCGAGCGTTTGTTGTTTAATTTACTTTAATTTTTGAGATACTTATGCGTATGCTGCCTACTTCGTTGTGTATCTGTTGCTGCTAAATTGACTTACTTTTATATTCGATTTTGATCGACTGTTTGTTGTGCGACGCAGCGGTGACAAAGCGTGTTGAAGTTTGGTTTATTGTGACTGTCAGTCCGTCCGACATTCGCCTAAATATTTTGAGTTTGTGTATAAAAGATAAAAAAATATTAAAAAATATAAACTAAATGCAGTAATTAGTTTTAATAAGTTCGCATGACTTTTAAAAGTGGCATAAAGACACCTACGCAGAAGTTTGTGTGTTAAGTGGTTAAATGCATGCAGAAAAAGAGATTAGAAGGTGTATACATGACGTCTACTTACACTTTATATCATATACCAATAGTCACTCATTAAGATATATGTCTTTCAAAGAGTGTTTTTGGGGTAACACTGCAAGGATAACTGAATCAATCATCAGCAGAAGATATTATGAAAAGTATGGAAAGTTTTCCAAATGTGACATGAGAATAGCTACAGTGCCCATCTACTGGCACCCTCATTGTTATTGGAATGAAGAAAAAATGGCCGGAAAAAAGTGGTACCGCCTATTAATGAAACGCTATCGTTAATCTCATAAGAGCAAACCAGCTTCAACCCACCGCTTTTTCTTTTCCCGAGAAGACGAATACAGACAAAATTCATGGATAACGCTCTTGAAGGATCTGTTGGCTATGCCAACAATTCAGGCGGGATGAAACAAGCTAAATTCGCAACATTTATGGAATATTTTATTTGGTAGAGCCACTCATCGAAGGTTCACCAGTTTCGTTGCTTCTCTCATCTATCCATAGAAACTCTGGCTTTGGCCACAGAAAAAGTCGTCACTTTACGGTCGTTTCCTCCGTTTTCAGTTACAACCAAAAATAATGCCAACGAATACGATCAACGCCACATTATTGCCTTAGAAAATGTGATGTCAGAAACGTCCAGCGCGGCAACAACTAGTTTGGCTTCGTTGGTGGCTACAGCTGGTCCGTTAACACCGTGGAATCATTGGTAGAAAATCGATGAAAAGCGGTGTGCTAACCTTGCCAAAGTTAATTTCAGAGATGAAGGAAAAAGGATGAAGGAAAATAAAAAAGCAGAGAAGACGCAAGCGAATGCCGTGCAAATTAACCAAAAGCAACTCGGTCGAAATTTGCCAACATGCAAGGGGGGAGTTATTTCACTTGTAAAAACTTCGAGTGATGTATTATTGAAATTTAAAACATTCAGGTAGGTTTCTATGGGTTGTACCTTTTATAAAGGGGTTGGGACATTCATTAAATACAATCTATATGAAGAGGGGATAAAGGATATTATACATTAAGACTTGAATGTTCTATCTATTTTAGACTCCAAGTTCTTGATGTTCATAGTCAGAGAGATGGACATCTCTATATTAACTTGACCTTTTGTAGGGGGCCACCTCTTAAAGTCCGATTTGGACTATAATAAAATATTTTATTAGAATTAACACATCATACACAAAAATCCTCCTTTTCAGCTGAATTAACAGCAACATATTTTTATCCATATAAAAGTTTTATAGAACTAATAGAAGTAATCAACTAAAATTACACCCTGTTCTATGGGAGAGGCTTGTTGCCAATCAGCTATGTGAAGTCCTATTTCAAGACAATATATAACATAATCATCAGTTTGGCTTCAGGAAGGGACGGGGAACGGTAGAACAAATCCATAGACTGGCGTTCAACATTTTGCAGGCTTATGATAACCTTGTGTACTGCAATGCAGTATTTATTGACATACAACAGTCATTTGATAGAGTGTGGCATGATGGACTTTTGTTTAAAATAATGCATTACTTGACAGCACCCTACTATGGTCTCCTAAGAGAATATCTAGCAGAGCGAAAGTTCAAGGTTAAGGTCAGAATGAACGATGGAGTACCGCAACACAGTGTGCTTGGCCCACTGCTGTACTCCATATATACAGTGGATCTACATTATCCCAACGATCAACAAATGGAGGCCCTCAGCAAAGCTATACTTGCCATGTACGCAGATAATATTGCCGTGCTTATAATTCTAAACGCCGAAATGAGGCTTAAAATGGCCTCATTAGCAGCCAGGTGCAAGAGATGGAATTTAAAGGTCAATCCCTTGAAGACTACCAATCCCTGCTTCACCTTAAATACACTGGTTGATCATACACCACCTGTACAATTGGAAGGAGTCACTCAGGACCAACCCTCAAAGGCAAAGTATCTCGGCATAAAACTGCATAAAAGACTTACTTTTGACTTACACTTGAAAGCCACAAACTGTGCGACTGTGATATGAGGACAACTCATTTATGCTGAACTAAATACTTTTGAAGAAAGTTCTTACTCCCGGGCTGGATACGATCAATAACCGTTATATAAACGTGCTACAAATCTCTTCCGCTCTATTCAAGTATGAAAGAAGCTTTTTGCCCGGGCTGCATACGATCCTTACGCCCAAACATATTCGTGATTACTTGGTGCAATTTCCTTGCACAGCCATAGCAATACAAAATAGTTTTAAATATCTACATATACTTGTATTCCATATTATTTATAAAGAAAATTGTAAACAAATCTCATTTTCATATCAAACTATCAACTAAGACAATTTCTTTAGGCTTGGAAAGGCACCTACTCCTAACAAGCTGCCAACCAACTTATTTGCCATTAAAGTAATTTATTTAAATAAATTCAAATAGCATGCCATATTATTATATCAAATTAATAACAATTAGCAAAACGCGAGAACTTTTTGTCCACTAAAACTTGGAGAATAGGAAAAACTTAAAAATTGTTCACATTTGTATAAAACAATAATAATATCCATTCTTTATTTTTAATAACTTTTACTGGCGCTACTCCAAACAATCTTAAGTTAAAACTCATCAGGCACTAAGTTCCCCGCAGTGAAATTTATAACAATTTGTCCAACCCACTACCCAAGTATTATTTCCGCATACTTTCGCTGTCAGTCAGAAATTAATTCTTAAGATTCCCAAGTTGCATAATTCAATTTGGTAGCAACACCAAAATATAAGAAACGAAAGGAAAGCAAGAAAAAAATGCTGCAGAAAGTTTAGTAATTTCAATAAATATTCATCATACGCTCGCAGCAAACAAACAAAAGGAATCAACAGCGTAAACAAAAAAAAACCGAATAAAAAGAAAATTTATTTAGAAAAGTTACAAAATAACAAAAATCATAAAAGCTATAGATACTTTGGGCGGATATACAAACAAACAAGTGCAGATACAACTATCTAGCGCTGTGGGCGGTAGTCTATGCGAGTGATGAAATCATATCTGAGATTGTGTATGAAAGAATATTGTTTTTGTGGTTGATAACTCATTAAAATATTCCATAAAGGTACAAAATGTCGAATCGAGTTAGATATGACCGAGTTCGAAAATTATAAGCCATATAGGAAGATTATATTCTGAATTCGTGGTAGGCTTTCGTTACTTATTTTTTATCCTGTCAAGAGGGTTTTCTATTTGATATACATAAGCACAAATACCAAAGTTGACAGTCAAAGCTGAATAAAAAAAATTATGGGTGAGAATACCATCGAAGAATATAGGACAGTGCGCGGCATATTTGCTGCTTGAGTTGAGTTCAATTTAATGGAAAAATATGCTTTCCACAAAAAACAAAAACAAAGCGAACAGCAGGAAAAACAACCAAAGAAAACTTTTACATATTTTTTGGCAGTGAAAATTTATGCGCTACTGATAGAAACTTCAAAAATAATTCACATAATTCATATCCAACGTGTGAGAAAAGTTTTGCCTACTTCAAAATAAATATATAAAAATTTGATTTATGCCGCACAGTACAGGGAGATATGACGACAAATTCAAGTTCAAATAATTTAAAAATCCAAAGATTGCTGCTTATAGATAAGACTTCGCTGAAAGCCACAGAATAGCCTGAGATAAAAGCATTCTCGATTTTGTTACAGCAAAAAGGCTGGCGCCTAATTGAAGTAATCGCGTGTCAATATTAACAAAAGGCCACGAAATGATATTTTAAAAGAGATAATTGCAAACCGCAAGTCATGAAATTTGTAGCTTTTGTTTGGGTTTCTAACTTGTTTTACGGTTTTGTGTCGACCCAGTGACATGCTGAACCAGTTTTATAGGCCTAAGCCTCTTAAGTGGATTTTAATTTCAAACATTGTATTTTTTCGGTTTATTTTTCGCACAGTTCCGGCGGCTGGCCATGAAATATGATTTTGGTTTATTTTAATTCAATTAACTGCTTATTGAATTTTTACTATATAAACCTTTAATGTCAACCCAAATCGATAGCAGTTTGTGTTTACATTTAGCGAAGCAACTAAAGTAATAAATTTTTTAAATAACTTCGTACAAAATGGCATTCAAATTTTTCTTATCCTTCTGCGCTATGCTCGCCGCTGTTAATGCCGGAGCAATTTATGCTCCTGCAGCGACATACGCCGCTGCACCAGTATATGCTAAGCTGGCGCAGCCTTCGATTGATACCGTTGCTGCCACACAACAGAATGTAGTACGTTCCTTTGGCGGCACTGTTTCCACATACTCCAAGAATGTGGTTACACCGTACTCCAGCGTCAGCAAAGTAGATTCGCGTATTACCAATAATGTGTATACTCCGGCTGTGGCTAAGACTTTGTATGCTGCTCCAGTACCAACTGTTGCTGCTTATACTGCTCCAGCTCCAGTATACGCTAAGACTGTCTACTCTGCTCCAGCTCCAGTATATGGTAAGACTGTCTACTCTGCTCCAGTTGCACCAGTTCTGGCTAAGAGTGTCTACTCGTCGCCTGTTGTTGCCAAGCAGTTGGCCTATGCTGCACCCACTGTTTACTCCAAGCCATTGTCTTACGCTGCTCCCTCCGTCTACGCTCACGCAGCACCTGCCGCCACCGTTGTTGCTGCTCCTCACGCCATCACTTACTCGCCTGCTGCTACCGTGGCACATGTCAGCTTCGATGGATTCGGCACTCACTGGGGCTACTAAGTGATGTTTAGTTTTGTTGTTTAGTTAAATGTTGTTGAAATTTTTTTACTAAAATAAAATCGAAATATAAAAACTATTTAATCAAATTTCAAGTCAGTCGCTACCATAGTCTAAGAGATCCTGTCGTAAATAGGCATAGACAAAATTTTTATGTACATACTTGGTATCCTAGCAAGTTTTTACAGGAGAAGCTCTACTTACATATAAAACTAGGCCATGATATAAAGAACTTTGATCTTAACACTTTCTAATATTGAACGCTTTATAGCTCAGACCATAGTGGAATAACAAAAGGTACCCATTCAAGGAGAGTGTCCTCTTCGATTGTTCGTTTTTAGAACCAGTCGTAGCACAAGTCGCAAAGTGAATGTTCTATCTCTTTTACACTTGAAAAAAAGGTTACCAAAAATTAAATAAGAGAACAAAATTGAGAGGACTCATTCTTTCTCGCTACTGCTGTAGATTGGTTCTCATGGTTCAGACCAACGTGGAAGTGTTTAAGAAGCAGTTGGAGCGCTCAATGCACTTTAACATAAAGATCAACTCAGCTAAAAACATAAAGGATGCTATTGACCTGTTCACCGACAAAGTCAAGTCGGCAGCAGTAATAGCTGCTCGCAAGCCGCCCCTAAAGCCAGCAGCAGCAGGAATCCCGATAACATATAAGATCCTACAACACATCGCTGAAAAGCGTTGAAGTCCTGCCACCCACTGGACAAAACAGCTTGGAATAGAGCGCAGTCTGACCTCTGGCACAGGCAAGGATGCGACGCACTCGCTTTGGAAGACTACGAGCGCCAATAGTTAGGCGCCACTGGCACATAGCAACGGCTCTTGATGTAGGACGTATTTGGAGCAAGCGGAAGTATTTGCTCTATACTTTGCCGATCGCTTCCTGCCGCTTGAGCTTGCTAGTCCGCAGCAAATCAACGAGAGTTACGAGAGGCTAACCCAACCGCTCCAAATGGACTTGCTCATCATGTTCTTCGCCCCTAGCGAGATAGCAGAAATAAATTGGTCGACAGAGCGTCAACCAAGCACCAAATCATGATGCCATATGCAACGCCACAATGTAGGCACTGCCTAGGCGTGCGATCCTCTACATAACGTTGATATTCAACGCCAGATGCCACATCCTGAGGTTGCAATACTTCCCTGCTAAGTGGAAGCTCGGTAAAATTACCATGATTTACAAAACTGGCAAGCCGAAAAGGGACCTTGGGTCCTACCGGCTGATCAGTCTCCTCCCTTCGATCTCGAAGGTGCTTGAGAGACTGATTGCCTCCAGGATTGTTAGGATTGTGGATTATCGGGGGAATTATTCCTGAGCACCAGTTCGGGTGCCGAGCTGGCCATTGCACTGTCGAACAGCTACATTAGATTCTCGAGGAAATATTGGTGGCATTCGACAGGAAGGGGTATTGCAACGCCCTCCTTCTGGACATTAGATGTTTGACCGTATTTGACCTACTAATCAAAATTAAGGATACTTTAGTTGCACCATATTTTGGGCTACTGATAGTGTACCTAGAGGGAAGGCAGTTTGTGGTCCGCCTTCACGCGGAAATTTTAACGCAATATGAAGTCGCATCTGGTGTACCACAGGGAAGTGTCCTGGGCCCTCTTATGTGTTATTATATTATTGTTATTGTAATGTTGCCATTGCCGGCGCGCCCAACTGAGCTGAAAGAACAGAACAAACAAGGGGAAATAAAGAGGTTATCAGTATTCCCCGTATGCCTTCAATAAAAAAAAACGCACGGCAAAATACATTAAAGAATATTCTTAAAGCCCGAAAAAATTTTAGAATTTGGTATTTCCCACAATTGTTGATATTGGGGTGAACTGTGTAGGTATTGGGGGGGTTGTGTGGTGGTTTTGTGGGTGTATTGTGGGGTATGTTGGGGAATCGTGGCGGTGTTGTGAGGGTATCACAAGAGTATTGGGGAGTGGGTTATTGTGGGGTATTATGGGGTTATTGCAGAGGTATTATGTATTTATTGTGGGGTTATTTTGGAAGTGTTGTGGGTTATTTTGCGGTTATTGTAAGAGCATTGTCGGTGTATTGCGGGGTTATTGTGTGAACATTTTTGGGGTAGTGTGAGGCTATTTTAAGTGTATTGTGGAGTATTGGTGGTTCTGAGGGGTTTTTGTGGGGGTATTGTGGTGATATTGTAATGGTATTTGTTAAAATTGTCAACCACTCTGACAATTGATTCTGCCGTGAAGGTAATTAGTAACAGTAGTAACAGATTGTACAGATCTCTTAACGGCAAGGACAACCTGTGCATCGTGAAATTTGCATTTGTAAGCTAGATTTCGAAGAGCCTTTTCTAAATTGTACTTAAAGCTCAAAATATACCCAGTTTAAATTTGTATATTGCTTTGAAGCATTAGTTATACGTATTATAACCAATCAATTGCAGTATCTTAAACTACGAATGTTCAGTATCTGCTGATGCATATTGTCGCATAGTTCAAAAACACAAAATCTATTTTCCACATTCAGGCTCTAACGAGTTATTTCATGCTCTCGCTTTGACCGAGCGCTAACAACGCTTTAATTAATTATCGTCCAAAACTTTTCTGTCCATTTTTAATAAAGGACCTAGCACAAACTGTCAACCCACTTCTCCTGCAAAACACAAAACGCTAATGAAGTCATAGTTGTAATGGCAGGCGGTACAGAATTATTGCGTATACGCAACCACCGCACTTAAACCGGAAGTGCATACTTTTAGGCGAACATACATACACTCGCACACACACAGCAACAATATTACTCAACAGCAACATAAATATTACGCACTGAAATTATGATAATAACATTTGGGTTGACAGTTCACAGTGCTGTGGCCGGAGCGCAAAGTATTCCCCAAGCAGATTTTCACATTTTCACGCACGGAGACAACGGAGGCGGTAAATAAAAAAAAAATATATATATATGTGAAAATATTCTAAATTAACAACAAGTTAAGCGACACAGTCAAGGGTCGTGTGTACGTTTTTAGAAGTTTGAACTTGATATGGTGGCAGAGATAGCGCAAGAGCGGAGAAACAGTGTGCGGGCGTAGGTGTGAAAATATGCGTTGTGGGGAACATTTGTCTAGCGACTAATGGGGCGTATGAGTGACATAATATTCCTTCCGTGTGGCTTTAAATGTACTCAGTGCCAATGTATTCTTGGACTCTTGCAACATAATGGCGAAAATATTTAACAAAAAGTTTTACTTGAAAATAGAAAAGCAGAAATGAAAATGCGAAAAGCTGCATGAAAATAAAAACAAACAAAAAATAAAAAAAAATGTTGCCAAAGTTTAATGAGGCAAATAACCCTTTTTCGTATGGGTTTTCACTCTTAACTGCTCTCAGTAATGTGCAACATTGACCAAAATGTTTTTATTGTTGTTATTGTTATCATTGTTGTTGTTGTTGTTGCTTTTGCTGACCGTAATGTGGCCTTAAAGTTTGCAAATCGTGCGCGCATAAAAAAACATTACACAGCCATATTTATACCCTTTATGCATAGTTTGTGATTGGCTTTATATATTTTGTTAAATATTTTGTAATACACAGAAAAATGCTTCAGACATCTTATGAGCTATAAATATTGAAGATCATGGGACACACGTATATATATAGTCTCGAGTTGTTGAATATATTTGGCCGTATGTGCTGGGGATCACAGAAATGGGGATTACAGTAAATAGGTGAGGTAGGCTGAGCACTTCGTTCCACAGTTCAAATGAAACCTATTACATAGACGGATTGAGGGCGGATAAGGATGCATGTGTCGGCTTATCTTGAAGTAACTTGCAATGCTTCTATTATACGGTCTAACTACATGGTGTAGCATGTTGCAGGCAAAGATATATACAATTTAACTATTTAGCAGCCTGGACCATGGTGCTAGTACAAAATTAAGTTGAACAACACTCAAATGAACTCAAAAGAATTCGAACACACGACATGCTGGGATACTAGGTGAACAATTACACCTGGACTGCATCAGTGCTGTCGAAGAGTCTTACGGTGACGGAGTTTTACACATATTTCAGGAGATTCTCTCAGGCTTAACTTAGTCCAATATAGTGTTAGCTAGTAGACAGTGCGCTCCTGCGCAAATAGTTTCTGCCCGTCGTATCAACCGAAAAGGACATAAAGATTCGCATACAGATCTAACAGAGCAATGTACTTGCTGTACGAATTGCTGAAAGAATGCATTTCCCTTCTAACGACTTCTGTTATAGCTCTGGTGCTGTAGAGGAAAACTAACCAATCTAACATATTAACAAGCAATTAACAATAAATATATCCGATTCAACCCAGTATGCCACACTCGATCGAAGCACAACCCTGGATACTGCTTTGCACTTTTCTTTTTCGTAATATGCTTCAAGGAGTTGCTCTGTAGTACTGTGTTCTGCATGAAATCCAAATTAGTTTTATTGAAAAAAAACCTTTTTGATTTCACGATGTCTGCGAGCAAATCCTTCGATAATGACGATAGAAGAATAATCGGTCGGAATGAGTCTGGGTTGAGTCTGGTGTTGAAAGCAAACTTTCAAGATGTCGGGAAGTGTTGCATCTCTCACTATTGCGTTGAAGATCGATACTAAAAAGAGAAGTGCATTCGTAGGCAGCGCCTCGAAAGTCTTGTTGCAAAGTTTGTCGTAGCCTTGTGCTTTTTCTTTTAAGTCTTATTATGGTCGAGGTCCGTCAAAGTAAAGGCTTTAATGGACTTGTGCATCTGCAATGGTGAATATTAAAGTGACTCTAATGAAGTGCTGTTATTTCTGTTGGTTACGCGGTTGAAAACGCTCTGAAAGATCCTTAGCGAAGGCATTCCTCTGCTCAGCATCTGAACGGCAACATTTACCACTTTGGTCAGGCAGGAAAGATTGGCGTTTTGGTTGTCTTTTAAGACTTTTTGTTGCCATCCATAGTGAAAATGTTGCGTTCTTGCTGGTATCCGTATTTTCAAGCGTTTTCTTAAATAAACTGGCTGCTTCAACTCGTGACATATTCTATACCATTCCGCTTATATAATCGCCTTAAACATCAGTCTTTCTAGAGCTGATCAACTAGTCGTTGATAGACTTTTCTAGGTAAAATGGGCTTGATTGGCTTCCCAATGCTGTGATAACTCTGCAAAAAAATTTAGAGAAAGAACTTACAAGTTTCTTGGCTGTTTTCAGCTGTACTAAATTGAGCGAGTGCACTGAACAGAGAACATACTCTGCAAGGGGAGAAAATTTCCTCTACTTTAGTTTGTAGTATATTTTATATGCCTGACTTGTTAGCTGCGTTGTCATAAGATAGCTCTCAGCGGTCTGATATGTTAATTCCCACATTAGGCAGAACATTTATGAACACATGGGCTGATCTACGTTGGATATATCAGGCGTCGAGTCAATAATCAGAGCAAAATATTTCGCTGTTCATTTTTCCATTGCAATTGTCTTCAAAACTTTGTTTTCCATGAGCCGCATGAATTCTTGTTGAAGATAGATAACTCCTAAATCCTGAACCTGGATTCACATAAAGTGTAATTTGTTTGGCTAAGAACGGATAGAACTCAGCGCTAAGCTCTAAGGACAACAAAAAATAATTTCCATTGTAAAATAAACCAAATTTCTCGTTGTGTCTTCTGAAAGGCCGTCCACGTGATGCAAATGTTTTTCCACATGCAACTACTCTTTTCAGAATGTTTTTTCAGTAATTTATTTCTCCATCTTAGTGCATTGATAATGTGTGGTCAATGCGACTCAAGGTGTTGCTTTGTACATTTATACGCAGGACAGATAAGTTGAAAGTAGGCGAATTCTAATGAGTTGACACTCGCTAATAGAAGCTGTCTCAATTTTTAAGAACTTCCTTTTTGTCGAACTGACTCTGCCTCGCCATTAAAAAGCAAATAGGGCACACAAAAACACTTCAATTATTTTCGGAATAAATTAGACACTTTCGCCCTATAGAAGCTGACCTTGAAATAAATAAATAGTGTAACCGAAATATAATAGTCACATTCTATGGGCCGTATGGTCACTTTAGCTAGGGATGTCTGAGCGTTTGTAAACCCTAATAGTTTGAAGAAAATGAATATAATAATATGACACTTGTTCTGTAAAAACTATTTTAACGATATTATTAGAGGCTAAGAATCAATTAGGCTTGGATGTATGGCCGAAATAAGTAGGATTACCACACAGACGACCCGCAATGCAGAAGACATGACTGATCTGTATCGCCGTACATCCTACATTTCTATTCCTTATATGGCTCAGTATTTATTAATTCTTTGTGTTACATACATATGCCGAATCATGTAAAGGGTATTAAAGCTTTGGTTCCATAGAAATAAACGCTTTTTTTATTATCTTTTTTTTTTATTTTACACCCACACAGAAGTCTGAAACTATTTAGTAATAAAAAGTTTTTCCATTTTATTTTCATACACTTCTTTCTTGCTAAGCGAGAGAAAAAAATTTGTGAATGAAAATTGTTTTAAAACAAAATTTAATGTTGACAACTATGAAATTTATTGTTGGTCATAAAAAACCGAAGCAGCACATGTCCTTGAATCCTTCAACACTTTCAAGCTAAGCCAATTGTTGCAATATTTTCCTAGCTTATATGCAAATTTTTATTATAGTTGTTGATATTTCTGCTGTTGCTGTTGTTGCTGTTGTATTGTTCGGTTTTATGTTGTCGACAATATTCAATAAATCTCATGAATATGCAACAGCAGCAGCAGCAGCAGCAACAAAAAATAACACATGAGCTTGTTATCCTCGTTATCGTTAGCAATATCCTTGGCAGCGCTTCAAGTGTTTATGGATACAAAACGAAAGACAGCCAAACCAAAGGATATAATTCAATCAAAAAGCACGCCGAAGCAATATGCACTTCAATAGATCTCTGCTGTCCAGTTCAATTTATATTCCTACTTTCGATTTGTTTCAATTTTCTGGCAAATACAAGCAAAAAAATGCACACCAGCATCTGTAAGTGTAAAAGTTTTTTCTATATTAAAATAAAGATTTAAAGTATTATCTTATACCTCAGCTAATATTGGCAGAAATGTTAGTGAGAAGAAATTTGCTTTGACCTTATCCAACAGCATACAGCCCCTGCTGTGTATAGTACTTTGTTTAGTATTTCCATCATAGTCGTAACAACTATTGGGCATTTGATGTGCGGCACTGTAGTCTTGTGGTCCAAATTTGCCACAGCAGCGATACTAAAGTTCAAAAGATAATGATGATAATGAACCGATATATAACTGCTGCAGTAGTATGAAGTTCAAACGCACCTTCCGCTCATAGAAAGACATCTCATCGGTGCCAAATACCCTGTGCACATCGTACGCAATGGGATATCGTAGAAAAGTGATTATCATATTCAATATTTGAGCATAAAGCAGCAAGGACATCAAGAGCGCAAACTGTTTAAGAAGGAAGGATTAATAAAGTTCAAATATTTATTTGAATATAGCCAAAAATTTAATAGGCGTCATACAAAAGATTGTATATGTACTTGATCAGCAAAGAGTCGATACATGTCCGTCCGTCTGTTATATTGATATATTGATATACATTAATTCTCAGACAGAATGCAACATCGGTCCAGTTCGGATTATGATATCCATAGAAATGTGTGGTACAAATATGTATGATCGCTTATTCGCATGATGACTTATTCTCAAATATTAGATTAAGTTTTTTTGTCGGAAGTTGTCAAATATATATCGTTCAAAATTATTTTATATATAATTTTTCTTAACACGAGAAACTCGGACATAAATAAATTCCAAACACAAATGTATCTTCATGCTGAAATGAAGATTTTACAAATAAATTAATGCTGAGTTATAACTCACCACCAGCAATCGATCTCGGTCCTCTCTGTGTACAGTAATAAAGGCGAAAGTGATGCTCAAGATCAGGCCCATATCAATGGTGCTGCCTATTATTAGATATGTCAAAAACCGACAACATTCGCAGTCAGAGTATTCGATTACCATTTCTAAATTTGCCAGAATATCAAAACAATTGCAGATCTATCGAGGCATGAAATTATACTCAAAAATAAATCATAAATTGAAGCACACTTACTATGCTGAGGCCGAATAATAAATAAATTACAAATTTTTGCCACATTACTTTGAAAGCCAAAATTTTATATAAAAAAATTTTATTCATTGTTTTTATTTCTAATAAAAACTAAAATCTTTTGTTGCTTAGTTCACTGCAAGCACACAATCTTCGAATTTCAGGTCTCTACTTTTTGCTTATCCAATAATTGCCCTTTCTAAAATTTGAACATTGTTAAGCCTAACAGTAGTGTAATATGCGATGGCTTATCAGTCTTTGTTCCATCTTGTGAACCATAAACCGTAGACATCAAACTGCACTTGCAAAATGTAGAAGGCAGCCCTGGGAGTTCTGGATTTCGGACCACCCATCGGATCAATGACTTAGATCGCAATTCATTTTGCATATTAAATATATAAAAGTATATGCCCAAAAATATATATTGTTATGACCACAGCTGATACGTTGCATAATAACGCCTGGCCACCCTAACAGATGTAAGTGCATGCCTACATGCCTCCCGTCTGTACAAAAAGTTAAGTTAATATAAGAGGTTACAGCGAAAGGAAAGAGACAGAAAGAAGACAAGTAGCCGACGCATTAAAAATGCATTCTCATGCATAATGAAATGAAACATTAAACAATAAAAACAAAACAACAATAAAGCCTCCCTCTCGAACAACACCGAGTAACAATTGTCGCCGTGCAATTGCACCGATTTTGAGTGCAACAGCGCAGCGCCGGCACTTGTACCGGAATAAACCGCAACAATATATATAAAATATATATAAATATATAGACGCCTAAAAATATGCAACAAAAAGTTAAATATTTTACAGCGCTCTCCTCGGCGATTCTCAAAATTTGATATACCAAATCATTTTGCCTGTAAAAATTAGTGATTCTGGCCGGAAACGCCGGCCGCAATGGCCGATAGTGGCCGGAGACCACCGGTACTGGATGTAGGTTGCCGCAATGGGGTGGCCGGAATTGACAGGAGCCAAACGATACTGGCCGGAGACCACCGCCTATAGTGGCCGGAGTCCGCCGATAGTGGCCGGAGACTACCGGAACTGGATGTAGGCTGCCGTAATATGGTGGCCGGAGCCCAACGATACTGGCCGAAGAACACCATCTACAGCGGCCGGAGTCCGCCGGTAGTGGTCGGAGCCCACCAATACTGGCCGGAGGAGTTCCTGCCTGCCGGGGGATTCCCTCTGTCTAGGCATATCCTCTGCCGGGGGATTCCCTCTGTCTAGGCATATGATCTGCCGGGGGATTCCCTCTGCCGGGGACTAACCTTTGGCCCCAGGGACAATGACCTTTGGCCCCTGGGGTCTATGACCTTGACCAATGGGGGCAATGGCCCTGACCATCGGGGTCAATGACCTTGACCACCGGGATCAATGACCTTCACCACCGGGGTCAATGACCCTTGACCTCCGGGGTCAATGACCTTTGACCCCCGGGGTCAATGACCTTTGACCCTTGACCCCCGGGGTCAATGACCCTTGACCCCCGGGGTCAACGACCTTTGACCCTGGACCCCCGGGGTCAATGACCTTTGACCCTTGATCCCCGGGGTCAATGACCTTTGCCCCCGGGGTCAATGACCCTTGACCACCGGGGTCAATGACCTTTGACCCCCGGGATCAATGACCTTTGACCCCCGGGATCAATGACCCTTGACCCCCGGGGTCAATGACCTTTGACCCTCTGACCCCCGGGGTCAATAACCTTTGACCCTTGACCACCGGGGTCAATGACCTTTGACCCTTGACCCCCGGGGTCAATGACCTTTGACCCTTGACCCCCGGGGTCAATGACCTTTGACCCTTGACCCCGGGGTCAATGACCTTTGACCCTTGACCCCCGGGGTCAATGACCTTTGACCCTTGACCTCCGGGGTCAATGACCTTTGACCTCCGGGGTCAATGACCTTTGAACCCCGGGGTCAATAACCTTTGACCCCCGGGTCAATCACCCTTGACCCCCAGGTTCAATGACCTTTGAACCCCGGGGTCAATGACCTTTGACCCCCGGGGTCAACGACCCTTGACCCCCGGGGTCAATGACCTTGACCCCCGAGGTCAATGACCCTTGACCTCCGGGGTCAATCGACCTTTGACCTCCGGGGTCAATGACCTTTGACCCCGGGTCAATGACCCTTGACCCCCGGGGTCAATGACCTTTGACCCCCGGGGTCGATGACCTTTGACCCCCGGGGTCAATGACCTTTGACCCCCGGGGTCAATGACCTTTGACCCCCGGGGTCAATGACCTTTGACCCCCGGGGTCAATGACCTTTGACCCCCGGGGTCAATGACCTTTAACCCTTTACCCCCGGGGTCAATGGCATTGACCCCGCAGGTCAAGGGTCATTGACCCCGGGGGTCAAGGGTCATTGACCCCGGGGGTCAAAGGTCATTGACCCCGGGGGTCAAAGGTCATTCGACCTCGGGGGTCAAGGGTCATTGACCCCGGGGGTCAAGGGTCATTGACCCCGGGGATCAAAGGTCATTGACCCCGGGGCTCAAAGGTCATTGACCCCGGGGGTCAAAGGTCATTGACCCCGGAGGTCAAAGGTCATTGACCCCGGGGTCAAAGGTCATTGACCCCGGGGGTCAAGGGTCATTGACCCCGGGGGTCAAAGGTCAAGGTCATTGACCCCGGGGGTCAAGGGTCATTGACCCCGGGGGTCAAAGGTCAAAGGTCGATTGACCCCGGGGGTCAAGGTCATTGACCCCGGGGGTCAAAGGTCATTGACCCCGGGGGTCAAAGGTCATTGACCCCGGGGGTCAAAGGTCATTGACCCCGGGGGTCAAAGGTCATTGACCCCGGGGGTCAAAGGTCATTGACCCCGGGGGTCAAAGGTCATTGACCCCGGGGGTCAAAGGTCATTGACCCCGGAGGTCAAGGGTCATTGACCCCGGGGGTCAAAGGTCATTGACCCCGGGGGTCAAAGGTCATTGACCCCGGAGGTCAAGAGTCATTGACCCCGGTGGTCAAGGGTCATTGACCCCGGGGGTCAAGGGTGATTGACCCCGGGGGTCAAAGGTCATTGACCCCGGGGGTCAAAGGTCATTGACCCCGGTGGTCAAGGGTCATTGACCTCGGGGGTCAAGGTCGTTGACCCCGGGGGTCAAAGGTGATTGACCCCGGAGGTCAAGGGTCATTGACCCCGGAGGTCAAGGGTCATTGACCCCGGGGGTCAAAGGTCATCGACCCCAGGGGTCAAAGGTCATTGACCCCGGGGGTCAAAGGTCATTGACCCCGGAGGTCAAGGGTCATTGACCCCGGGGGTCAAGGTCATTGACCCCAGGGGTCAAAGGTCATTGACCCCGGGGGTCAAGGGTCATTGACCCCGGGGGTCAAGGTCATTGACCCCGGGGGTCAAAGGGCATTGACCCCGGGGGTCAAAGGTCATTGACCCCGGGGGTCAAAGGGCATTGACCCCGGGGGTCAAAGGTCATCGACCCCGGGGTTCAAAGGTCATTGACCCCCGGGGTCAAAGGTCATTGACCTCGGGGGTCAAAGGTCATTGACCCCAGGGGTCAAGGTCATTGACCCCGGGGGTCAAGGTCATTGACCCCGGAGGTCAAGGGTCATTGAGCCCGGAGGTCAAGGGTGATTGACCCCGGGGTCAAAGGTCATTGACCCCCGGGGTCAAGGTCATTGACCCCGGGGGTCAAAGCTATTCACCCGGGGGTCAAGGTCATTGACCCCGGGGTCAAAGGTCATTGACCCCGGAGGTCAAGGGTCATTGACCCCGGGGGTCAAAGGTCATTGACCCCGGGGTCAAGGTCATTGACCCCGGGGGTCAAAGGTCATTGACCCCGGTGGTCAGGGGTCATTGACCCCGGGGGTAAAGGTCATTGACCCCGGGTCATTGGCCGGCTGGCCAATAGCAGCTAGCTAGCCAGCCGGCTGGCCAATAGCAGCTAGCTAGCCAGCCGGCTGGCCAATAGCAGCTAGCTAGCCAGCCGGCTGGCCAATAGCAGCTAGCTAGCCAGCCGGCTGGCCAATAGCAGCTAGCTAGAGCCAGCCGGCTGGCCAATAGCAGCTAGCTAGCCAGCCGGCTGGCCAATAGCAGCTAGCTAGCCAGCCGGCTGGCCAATAGCAGCTAGCTAGCCAGCCGGCTGGCCAATAGCAGCTAGCTAGCCAGCCGGCTGGCCAATAGCAGCTAGCTAGCCAGCCGGCTGGCCAATAGCAGCTAGCTAGCCAGCCGGCTGGCCAATAGCAGCTAGCTAGCCAGCCGGCTGGCCAATAGCAGCTAGCTAGCCAGCCGGCTGGCCAATAGCAGCTAGCTAGCCAGCCGGCTGGCCAATAGCAGCTAGCTAGCCAGCCGGCTGGCCAATAGCAGCTAGCTAGCCAGCCGGCTGGCCAATAGCAGCTAGCTAGCAGCTAGCTAGCCAGCCGGCTGGCCAATAGCAGCTAGCTAGCAGCTAGCTAGCCAGCCGGCTGGCCAATAGCAGCTAGCTAGCAGCTAGCTAGCCAGCCGGCTGGCCAATAGCAGCTAGCTAGCAGCTAGCTAGCCAGCCGGCTGGCCAATAGCAGCTAGCTAGCAGCTAGCTAGCCAGCCGGCTGGCCAATAGCAGCTAGCTAGCAGCTAGCTAGCCAGCCGGCTGGCGCCGGCTGGCCAATAGCAGCTAGCTAGCAGCTAGCTAGCCAGCCGGCTGGCCAATAGCAGCTAGCTAGCAGCTAGCTAGCCAGCCGGCTGGCCAATAGCAGCTAGCTAGCAGCTAGCTAGCCAGCCGGCTGGCCAATAGCAGCTAGCTAGCAGCTAGCTAGCCAGCCGGCTGGCCAATAGCAGCTAGCTAGCAGCTAGCTAGCCAGCCGGCTGGCCAATAGCAGCTAGCTAGCAGCTAGCTAGCCAGCCGGCTGGCCAATAGCAGCTAGCTAGCAGCTAGCTAGCCAGCCGGCTGGCCAATAGCAGCTAGCTAGCCAGCCGGCTGGCCAATAGCAGCTAGCTAGCAGCTAGCTAGCCAGCCGGCTGGCCAATAGCAGCTAGCTAGCAGCTAGCTAGCCAGCCGGCTGGCCAATAGCAGCTAGCTAGCAGCTAGCTAGCCAGCCGGCTGGCCAATAGCAGCTAGCTAGCAGCTAGCTAGCCAGCCGGCTGGCCAATAGCAGCTAGCTAGCAGCTAGCTAGCCAGCCGGCTGGCCAATAGCAGCTAGCTAGCAGCTAGCTAGCCAGCGGCTGGCCAATAGCAGCTAGCTAGAGCTAGCTAGCTAGCCAGCCGGCTAGCTAGCCAGCCGGCTGGCCAATAGCAGCTAGCTAGCAGCTAGCTAGCAGCTAGCTAGCCAGCCGGCTGGCCAATAGCAGCTAGCTAGCAGCTAGCTAGCAGCTAGCTAGCAGCTAGCTAGCCAGCCGGCTGGCCAATAGCAGCTAGCTAGCAGCTAGCTAGCAGCTAGCTAGCAGCTAGCTAGCAGCTAGCTAGCCAGCCGGCTGGCCAATAGCAGCTAGCTAGCAGCTAGCTAGCAGCTAGCTAGCCAGCCGGCTGGCCAATAGCAGCTAGCTAGCAGCTAGCTAGCAGCTAGCTAGCAGCTAGCTAGCAGCTAGCTAGCAGCTAGCTAGCAGCTAGCTAGCAGCTAGCTAGCAGCTAGCTAGCCAGCCGGCTGGCCAATAGCAGCTAGCTAGCAGCTAGCTAGCCAGCCGGCTGGCCAATAGCAGCTAGCTAGCTAGCAGCTAGCTAGCCAGCCGGCTGGCCAATAGCAGCTAGCTAGCTAGCAGCTAGCTAGCCAGCCGGCTGGCCAATAGCAGCTAGCTAGCAGCTAGCTAGCCAGCCGGCTGGCCAATAGCAGCTAGCTAGCAGCTAGCTAGCAGCTAGCTAGCAGCTAGCTAGCCAGCCGGCTGGCCAATAGCAGCTAGCTAGCAGCTAGCTAGCCAGCCGGCTGGCCAATAGCAGCTAGCTAGCAGCTAGCTAGCCAGCCGGCTGGCCAATAGCAGCTACTAGCTAGCAGCTAGCTAGCCAGCCGGCTGGCCAATAGCAGCTAGCTACAGCTAGCTAGCAGCTAGCTAGCCAGCCGGCTGGCCAATGCAGCTAGCTAGCAGCTAGCTAGCAGCTAGCTAGCCAGCCGGCTGGCCAATACAGCTAGCTAGCTAGCAGCTAGCTAGCCAGCCGGCTGGCCAATAGCAGCTAGCTAGCCAGCAGCTAGCTAGCCAGCCGGCTGGCCAATAGCAGCTAGCTAGCCAGCCGGCTGGCCAATAGCAGCTAGCTAGCCAGCCGGCTGGCCAATAGCAGCTAGCTAGCTAGCAGCAGCTAGCCAGCTGGCCAATAGCAGCTAGCTAGGAGCTAGCTAGCCAGCCGGTTGGTCAATAACAGCTAGCTAGCAGCTAGCTAGCCAGCCGGCTGGCCAATAGCAGCTAGCTCGAGCAGCTTTAAATGCAGCCTAGCTAGAACTAGCTAGCCAGCCGGCTGGCCAATACAGCTAGCTAGCAGCTAGCTAGCACCGGTGGCCTTAATTGCTAGCAATAGCAGCTAGCAGCCAGCCGGTGGCCAAACACTAGCTAGCAGCTAGCTAGCCATTTGCCGAACTTGAACGCCATTTTAATAACTTCTTCATTCTCTTACGAATGATTGCTAGCCAGCCGGCTGGCCAATAGCAGCTAGCTAGCAGCTAGCTAGCCAGCCGGCTGGCCAATAGCAGCTAGCTAGCAGCTAGCTAGCCAGCCGGCTGGCCAATAGCAGCTAGCTAGCAGCTAGCTAGCCAGCCGGCTGGCCAATAGCAGCTAGCTAGCAGCTAGCTAGCCAGCCGGCTGGCCAATAGCAGCTAGCTAGCAGCTAGCTAGCAGCTAGCTAGCCAGCCGGCTGGCCAATAGCAGCTAGCTAGCAGCTAGCTAGCAGCTAGCTAGCCAGCCGGCTGGCCAATAGCAGCTAGCTAGCCAGCCGGCTGGCCAATAGCAGCTAGCTAGCCAGCCGCCTGGCCAATAGCAGCTAGCTAGCCAGCCGGCTGGCCAATAGCAGCTAGCTAGCAGCTAGCTAGCCAGCCGGCTGGCCAATAGCAGCTAGCTAGCCAGCCGGCTGGCCAATAGCAGCTAGCTAGCCAGCCGGCTGGCCAATAGCAGCTAGCTAGGAGCTAGCTAGCCAGCCGGTTGGTCAATAACAGCTAGCTAGCAGCTAGCTAGCCAGCCGGCTGGCCAATAGCAGCTATGTTTCGGAGCAGTTCCTTAAATTGTCAACCAATATATGAACTAAATAGTGAAGCTCCAAAATAATAAAATAATTTGAACCGTTTTCCTTTAATTTTTAACAAAAATAAAAAAAATATATCATTTGCCGAACTTGAACGCCATTTTAATAACTTCTTCATTCTCTTACGAATGATTGCTAGCCAGCCGGCTGGCCAATAGCAGCTAGCTAGCAGCTAGCTAGCCAGCCGGCTGGCCAATAGCAGCTAGCTAGCAGCTAGCTAGCCAGCCGGCTGGCCAATAGCAGCTAGCTAGCAGCTAGCCAGCAGCTAGCTAGCCAGCCGGCTGGCCAATAGCAGCTAGCTAGCCAGCCGGCTGGCCAATAGCAGCTAGCTAGCAGCTAGCTAGCCAGCCGGCTGGCCAATAGCAGCTAGCTAGCAGCTAGCTAGCAGCTAGCTAGCCAGCCGGCTGGCCAATAGCAGCTAGCTAGCCAGCCGGCTGGCCAATAGCAGCTAGCTAGCCAGCCGGCTGGCCAATAGCAGCTAGCTAGCAGCTAGCTAGCCAGCCGGTTGGCCAATAGCAGCTAGCTAGCCAGCCGGCTGGCCAATAGCAGCTAGCTAGGAGCTAGCTAGCCAGCCGGTTGGCCAATAACAGCTAGCTAGCAGCTAGCTAGACAGCCGGCTGGCCAATAGCAGCTATGTTTCGGATGCAGTTCTTTAAATTGTCAACCAATATATGAATTAAATCGTGAAGCTCCAAAATAATAAAATAATTTGAACCGTTTTCCTTTAATTTTTAACAAAAATAAAAAAAATATATAATTTTCCGAACTTGAACGCCATTTTAATAACTTCTTCATTCTCGTACGAATGATTGCAATCTTAGTCACCACATGCGCCATCTTTGACTTTCTCTTGTTCTCACAATCCTAACTACCGACTCGTGCCGTACCATATAATCATCCAAGTATTGCTCTGTCTCAAGAAATTGTCCATATAAATAAAAGGCAAGAATAAAAAATAACTACACAAAGTTATAAGTTAAAAGCAGAAAATATTTTACACTTTAACGGACAAACCTGTATAAAACATTGGATCAATTCTATGGGTAAGGCGGAAAACCCATAACCAGCAGTGAAATCCATACAGCCTATCTTAAAGGGTCTGTCATGAGCCTTACTCAAAACATCTTCATAACAGCTCATTGGTATGTCTTGATTGCGGCGTGTATAGTCACTAGGCCCATATTTGCCGCAACATTCTAGCTGCAAATTAGTGATAAGCTTTAGCTTTTGGCTACATTAGCTTGAGTTATGCAAACCTCTTCCTCTAAGCTGCCCATATCCTTTGTACCCCATTTACTTTGAGCATCACGCGCTGTGGGATACAAATAATAGTAGACCATATGTACAGTGCCTTGTACCAACGCCAGACACAAAAACCATGCTATATACTACAACAGAACACAATTAATTTATTGACTGAAATAGCTCAAACTTGATATTCACCCAGTAGATATTCCTACGACGTTGCTTATAGATTACATAGTAGCCATAGCAGCTGGTGAAGAACACCAGGCAATTGATTACTGCGAGCGTTATTTCGAAATAAATAAAATTGCATTGATTGCATTCATCGTGTTCTTTGGACATATCGACGGTCCGATAGATATCGTAGATATTGAAGCCCTTAAAGAAAAAATTCAATCTGGAATTTAATAAAAATTTGCTTATTTTAAAAGTTTTACTTACAAAATATTGACTTACTAGTATAGCTGTTAGCGTAACAAATAGAAAGCATTTGTGTATCAGCAATTTGTACATCTATGAATATTTGAGCGCATAATAATTCCTATTGTATATACTATTTTTTTTGGCGCTACTGACATATTTTTCAAATTTAATATTTATCAATTATGAATTTGATATACGAAACAAGCCTAAATTAACTTTAAAGTAAAGACGGAGCGGCGTGTTGGCGCTGTTGATTGCAGTCGTCTTCTATAGCGTCGTCCACCATAAGAGTAGAGAACAGGACTAAGCACACTGCCTTATGGTACACCAGCTCCAGTGCGGCGAATCCCGGAGAGCTCATCTTTAACCTTAACTGTGAAGGTACGGGCTAGCTTTGCGACGCCGATAATTTTTTCTAATTTTGAAGAGAAGGCCTTCCAGCCAGACCCTATCAAAGGCTTGCTGTATATCAAGAAAAAGAGTGGAGCTATATTGCTTATCTCCAAAAGCCTTTAAAGTGTAGTTCGTTAAAAGGTGCACTTGTTCCGGTGTAACATGGAGATGCCTAAAGCAAAACTGGTGATAAGTAATGGCATCTGGTCGCCCAATGCTGGTAATATTCTATTATGAAATATTCTTTAGAATATTTTAGAGAAAGCCGGTAGCAAACTTATTGATCTGCAAGAAGCAACAAGGTTTTCCGATTTCGGTATCATTGTAATCACAGCGCACTTCCACTGCATGTGGAAGTGGTGAATGCGAACCATGGTATTAAAAATAAATACTAAGAACATTATTGCTTTTTCAGGCAGACCATCTATTCCGTCATATTTCGGGGCTTTGTTTTAATCCAGTAAGCTTTAAGCTTTTGCCGAACTTCTTGCGGAGAAATAGGTTTAATAGGGGTCAGTGTTGTTAAAGGCTCTGCTAAGAAACATCTCGTGTCTCGTACATCACTCGAGTCAGCGAAATCAAATGTGTAAAGCGGTTAAGCTCAGCAGCAAATGCTTTAGCCTTCTCCTTGTCTGTACGCCACCATGTGTTGTTGGCATCTTTTATGGGCACGTGTCGTAAAGGCTGCAGCTTAACACAACGCGTTGCTTTCCACAAGTTGAAACCAACTTTTTTTTTTGGATCTGCCTTTTTGAGAAGGTCCCGAACATTCCGGCTACGCATGTAACGATGACGTAATCTGCGCTTATACCTGACTAAATCCATGACCTCAGCTTTTAAAAGTGGCCGGGATCGATCAGCTATGCAGCGTAATGGCTGAATCTGTATGGCAAGTTGAGAAGTTTCATAAATATTGCGGGTGAGCAGGTCGACCGCATCGTCAACGCCCTCAGAAGAAAGTTCCATGTTGAGGTTTAGTTGGTCCAGTCGCTTCTTAAATATTGAAACGCCTCATAAAAGTAAGGATCCCAAACCTCCTCCCAACTTTTATAACTGATGTTTAGATATATTCTGAACGATTTACTGCATCGAAAAACAATTGGAAAAAAGTTGAGTTCTTCTAAGCTGAGTGACATGAAAAGTCGCATATCACTACAAGCAGCCAATTTAAATACCCAACCTGTCACATCAAATCTAACAAAAAAGAAGAATAATTTTAAGAACTTCTAAATAGTTAAATCCAAGAATATATTACTTCTAGGCATCAAATGCCACACCACACCAATGGACGAATGAACTATGCATCTAAGCTGGAATTTTTTAATCAAACAGTTGCTATTAATTACTGCTAAAGCGAAATTCCGCAAACCACATAACAGACATTTTTTCGACAGAAGCAGCAAAGCCACACTTCTATGGATATTCTGAGGCGGCGGTACGAGTGAGTCAATGGCCAAAGTGAATAAATGAATGAATGAATGAATGAATGAGTGAGCGAACGAGCAGTACTTCTAAAGAAAGGCGCTGCAGTAAGACAGAAAGCAAAACGAGTGAAAAAATGCCGAACCAACCACAATGCAGCTAACTATAAAAAAATAATTAAAGGATAACATTTATTACGGTAAAACACAAAATTTTATACACTTCACATGCGCTACAAATGGGTAGCAGTTGTCATGGCACATATTATTTATTGAATTAAATGTTGCTTCGGATCGCTACCAAGGATATAGCAATTTAAAAATTTGTATCCTATGATTAGCTCGGTTAAATCTTGATAAGTTCCTCAGAGGTTTATAACTTTTTGTTAAAATTTTCTTAATGTATTACAAATGCGCTCACTAAACTTTAATAACATTTTTTATATTAAATGCGAAGCGCATAAACAAAAATCCCAGTTGTACAAAATCAAATTAGGTGCAAACAAGTGCGATGCGTTGCCAGTGGCGATGAAATGAAAATGGCAGCAGCTCCGAGCATGAAAACAGAATAAAAGACTCAGACTGTAATGAATAATTTATAAAATGCCGCGAATACCCAACCATTTCTCAGCTATGGCATACCGTAAGGCGTTCAAGCGATGAGCTCTTAGCGAAGATTAAAAATTTGTGGTAGCACTGCGCGGTTAAAATTTGCAGACTTTTATGCGTGAAGGCATATATTAAAAGGCAAAGAATATTATTTAAGCAGAGTGCACTTCCGGTCAAAAAGTGGTTTAAGCAGCAACTAATTTTTCCTTTTTTATATATTATTTTCCATATCATAAAAAACAAATCTTTGTGTCAGTGTCAAGTGCATAGAATTCAATTTTATATGCCAACTGATTTATCGGCGTGTAATTCTGCTTCTTCTACATATCCTTTTCCGTACACAGACGCATGCGAATCACTTCCGCTTGCCAAAGTCAGTGCCTGTCGCCATAGTCTACATCGATAAAAAATTACATATATTGTCGAGCACTGGCTTCATCGTTCGCTCGCTCGTTGCTTGTTCGCCTAACAAGGTTAATTTCAAAACGCAAAGAACGCTCATTCTCATTTATCTTAGCTGTCAGCATTCATCGTCGTCGTCGTCGTCCTTGTCGTCCTTTGCTGTTCCAAGTCGGAGTTTATTGAAAAATGAAGTGCAGCGTAGTTGTATAGCAAAAAAGAGAAAAATCTACAAAACGCACACTAATTTAAATTTAACAAGCTGTATGCAGTGTAGTTGATAGTCAGCATCGCCTTGATGTGTTGATGATAAAGCGGCATAGGATGTGGCAGCACAGTAGATTCTGCCATTGACTCGTGGTGTGTAGTGTATCTATGATAGATGGTGTAGCAAAGCAACTGTGTCAGGCAGGCAGGCGTTCGAAAATTAAAAATTTATTACCAAATGTCAATCCTTGTTGTCGATTAATAAACTCGCTGAATTTTTGGTTACATGCGCACAGTGTAGCTAGGGTGGGAGAGTTGTTGGTGAAACTGTGTAATAGATTTGTTAGTAATTTAACAAAGCATACCACTATGAACATGGTTTGCACTAGTACATCGATGTAACAGAGGCTCCTTACATGCTTTTCCTGTCTTAAGTTAAAATTCAAAATAAGTTAGTCAGAATTAATGAAATCAGGTAACAGGCAGAAAATTAACAAGAAACGCTTCTGCTGCAAAAAGTTGCAGGTTGTATTTTATTTTAGATTTTCTGTCAACTTCGTATATGAATTATTTTTGATCCATAAGCTCCACATCACCCATATTTTGATTGTAGTTGTGTACAATAGCAGGATATGTGATCTGCACACTTTTAGCTAATGCAACTTCTTTGCGTTTCCCCTTTCACGTAGGTATCGGCGACAAGAAATAAGTAAGAAGGTGTATTGTGCATTATTCTGGTATTTATAGGGTGAGTGAATGAGGATAGGAAAGGATAATATTGTTCTGTTTGGCAGGTCGATTGAATGAACTCTTTCAAATCTCTTTCTCGCCCATTTTTCGTGATTATGTCTCCCTCTCAGATGCCTTTGCACCGGTTGGTACGGATGATTTGCAAGCTTATCCAGGTATGCAGCAACTCGGCAGTGGATAACATCTCTGACCCTCAGTGTCTGGAGTTCTTTTTCAATATCTCTATTGCGTATGTACCATGCCCCACCAGACATTCTTCGCAAAATTTGAGACTGCACTACTCGTATTTTAATGAGGTTCAACTTTGCTGTTATGCTATATACCTGAAAACCATATCTCCAGATGGGTGCCAGAATAACTTTATAGATGTTCGTCTTATTGGTAAGCGATAGCTTCTTCCTGGCATTAAGTTAGACGTTTGTCCAGTGTTACGCCAAGATACTTGTGAGCATACATCTGATCTAAGCGCTCTTTATATAAGAATGCGCATTAGTTACTGGCCAGAACTGCAGTGCTATCTACAAAGGTGGGAACAAGTCAATTGTTAGGGTCCGAATCTGTATTTTGTTGGCTGAGGCTATGTAATGCGTATATTGGATGTAAAGAGCTGGCCCTAACATGCTACCCTGAGGTACAACAGCTCTGACTGGCTTTGCTTGAAAGGACAGGCCGTCCTGAAAAACTTTGAAGGATCGCTCGTGAAGGAAGATTTTAACAATTAGGTAGAGCTTTGGGCTGAGAATTTCTTTAAACTAATGCAGGAGTTTTGCATGCCACACTCTGTCAAATGCCTGCAGGATATCCAAAAAAGTTCCAACGTCATACTGCTTTCCTTGGAATCCATCAAATGCAAAGTTTTCAACTCGGTGCAGTTGCTCGGGCATGCCGTGTCTGATTCTGAAGTCAATATTCACTATTAATCTGATAAACCCAAACTGGATCTGCCGACGATATCTTAATGGAGTGAACTGTGGTTCAGTAGGCTTAGGAATGCGGACAAGTTTCTATATCTCCCAAGGTGAAGAGAAAACTCATGAGATGAGAAAGTCATTGAAAAGCGAAGTTGATTACTTTTTCTTTGTAAACAAAAGAAACGACCTAGTAGAAATTTCTCTAAATATCTTATCTGCAATCCACTTTTTAAAATATTTTTGTGTCTGATAGTCAAAGTACTCCAAACCACTGTGCCACTGTGCGAACTATTGTCAATTGCCGCAGAGACACTAACAATGATATAGTCACATATGATATGTGAGTATATATCACATTCATTCACTTCATCACTCGTTCAACACTCGTTCGATTCATTTGTTGCCGCTGGCTCACACTTCATGCGCTTCCAATAGTTCATGTGACACTGTGATGTTTTCTGGTTTTGTTTTTATGGTTTTCAGATTTCCAGTTTTTTACACATGTTCTACAATATTTCCGCACTTGTTACAATGCTCAACGTACAACGATTCAATAAACCTTTTTTTTTTTTTTTTTTTTTTGTATTACTGTCCGCTTGTCATGTCAATTTGTTGCCATTGGCAGCCAAGTTTTTCAATTGTGAACATATTCATGTTCAACAAAGTTTTTCAATTGTGAACATGAATCGCTTCTCTTGTTTCTATTTTTTTATGTTTTTCGCCAACTGCGACAATAAATTTCTAACGCCAAAATGACAATAAATTGTTACTAGTTACAAATACCAGTGATATATATATTGATACTCTGATATCTATATACAAATTATGTGAAAAGCACTTCATCAGCATGAAGCATAAAGCATGCAGCTATGCTTCATATACAGATTTATTGACACAAAAAGCCATGCTGTGCTTCGAAACAAAGCAAATATGCTTAATTAAAAAATTGTTGAGCAAATTAAAATGAATTCCTTTTAGCAATGATTCTATGCAACGAACTATCTTTTATTGTATATATGTATCACTTATTTCTATTTGTATATTTGCTGCACAAATAAAAATATTTAATCTTTCCGAGAAATTAGCTAAAAATTATTTAACCAACAATGGTCTGGCGGACAGACAGACAGACAGACAGTTGAATGGTCAGTTGAAATGATTTTAGTGCTAAAATGAAATTTTATTGTAATATTTGCCAGTGCCAAATAGCGCAAGTGAGTGGCGTCTGTAGAGCAAAATTGAATAAGTTGTGCGGGTCAGCTGCAGTATGCTATATAAATATATATCTAAATATTTCTCTATTCCTGTATGCAACCGGATATAGCGCAGACCGCAGCCTCAAAAACTCATTCCTTCGACGCGTCATCATTTAGCATATGAGTTTGAATCGTATACACAGAGGAATGTTATATGCTGTGCGAGGGTAATTCATTAAAATTGTGAGAAAATATATATGATGTGATTTGTAGATTTCATATCTAGAAATGCGCCATTAGTCATTAGGCAGTACAAAAAAAAAAAAAAAAAAAAAATTAAAAAGAACAGCCATTCTTTTTGATACAAAAACACCTTCTAAAAATCATGAAGCATAAAGCATCCAACCTTCCCTGATAACGCTCTTGCATAGTACGTATGCCTTAGTGAACTATTTCTTTTCAAGATATTCTGCAAATTTATATACGTGCGACACCAAGTAGTGTATGCGATCTTGGCTAACTAAGGGTAATTAATTACATTTTTTATATCAATGGTCAGTTCTTCTTTCACTAGCTAAGCTCATTCTCATGAGAAAAATTCTGTAACAAATCTTGCTCACAATATTTCTGAAGCTACTTTAGATACATTTGAGTCTCTTGCCACATCCTTTGATACTTCTTGTTGAGGTTCAAGCAAGCTACACACAAAATCAAGAACTTTTTCGATTTCGATTTTGCTTTCCATCTTATAATTCTTAAGAAACTTTTCTTTATAAAAATTTGTATACCCTCTCGTATACTCCTTTATAACAGCCCTCGTTGTTAGATTTAAAGTGCCAAAATGAGTTTTCAACGCGCTTTTCAAACAAACAAGATACTCTCACAACAGCAGAATGCTATGCTGCTACATATATGTTGTGCGCTGTAAATATTTGATTTTTGCATTAAAGTCAATTTGCTTTCATGATTCTGTAATTCATTGTTTACTCGCGCTAAGTTCTGCAGACAAATACAGTCACACACAGACAGACACTGACACAGAGGACCCCTCCCAACGCCAATTTAATTTTCTTGATTCCTTGACTTACTTTTCCTGCGCTGCGCTGCCCTCAGCCCCTATATGGTTGAGTATTTTACAGATTATTGTTTATTCTTGCTCGCGCTCTCATATCCTGCCGCAGCTCTCAATGGCGTTTGCATTATCCTGCAACAGTTTACCGCAGCGTTTGCCATAGAATAACCGAATTTCCGTTGCATTTTGCCAACGTGGGCAGCAATATTTCGCCTTCATATCGCAGCCCCTTTTGGGTTTTGAGATGCTCAATGCTGCGCATTATCCTTGTTTTCATACGAGTGTATATATATTTGAATGTGTTTGTCTCTGTCTTTCTGTCTGTCTGTCAGTGCGTCCCTCATTCCGTGGCTGCTCTTTTGCTGTCTGCGTGCCTGTTTTAATATGCGCACTCAGCGTTAGAAATTAAATCTGGCCCTCGAAAATGTTATTTGCGCTTTCATTTATTTATTTGTTTGCTCAACAGCGCCCTACCCCACCCTGTTTCACTGGCAATGGTTCGTGCTTTGCCTTTTTGTATAGCACACTTCTTGACTGCAGCATATGCAAGGACTGGTATGGCATCAAATCCTTCGGTGTAGACTCTGCATATCCAGAGTGTGTACTCAATGTTGTAGTTTTTCTTATTTTTAAGTGCTTAGATTTAATTTATTTGCCAAATGTCTTTGTTATGGTTTGTCTTCGGTTTGGTTTCTTTTAGTACAGCAAACTATTTTTAAATTATGTTGTGTTTAGAGGAACTACAGATTTCCATTACTATAGTATATTTATAGGATTTTTATCTATTGAACCTATTCATCTGATTCAATCACGATCAAAAATATCAGTGTGTAGTAAGTCTTGACTTAAGATATTCGAGAGAAGGATTTACTTCTATTAGAACAATGTAAGATCTATTATCTTGCATCCAGGTGTCTGATTTCTAGGCTGAAATTATTGTTGTTGCTGGTCTCTAAAACATATGAAGTTTTCTACAACGTTGGAATTGAAAATCTTCGTATTCACAGACCGTTCAAAATGCTATGACGGCGTGCCCATGACTCGAGACTGCTTTTCAATCTGTGAGAACGCCTTGCTAACTCATCGTTCTTGTGTGTCGATGATGTAAGCGTCATCCGCGTCCGTCAGCAGCATTACTTCCTTCTGTTAGCTTGAGCATGACATATATTGTATGCATGGGCATTGACGTCGTATATACACCAACAGACTAAAAAAAGCAACAGACATAAAGCCTCTTGATATCACAAAGCTCGAAGTGGTTCATTTTTACCGATGGATACCGTCAGCATGAAATGACGATGGTTTTTCAGGCGCTCCATGTAGTCCAAGTCCCCTAGTTTGGGAACTTTTAGGTGCTTTTCTATATTTAAAGTTCGCATCAACCATGGGGCATTTGAAATCCTGCGGAGGAACTATGGCTGAAGCACTCGCATTTTGTTTAGATGATTTCTAGCTGCGATGCCAAATACTTGTGATCCATACCTAACCTCAGCACCGCATCAAATATTAGAAAAAGGAAAAATACTGCTTTGGCTGGCATTACTTTTAGAGAAAAGTCCCATCTTCGCCTGGGATCTTCTAGATCTGATATTTAGTTCGTCAAATCTCAGCCAAAAAAATAGGCATTTGCTTCAGTGATAACCTATTCCTTAGTCACAGTTTGTAGCACATGTGCTTCCGTGCATTGTCTTGAGAAAACACCCTTTTCTTGTCGCCAAATGTGGTTCAAATCAATATGGTTTCTGTCCATAAGCTCAGAATAATATTCGCCTAGGATCGTTTTTTTCTTTAAAAGATTTTCGATGTAAATGACACCGAAAAAACTTCAGCCAAGACCTTGTTGGCCGACAGACCCACCTTTGCCTTCTATGGTAAACGTTTGTCTGAAGAAATCTATTGATTTGATTTTTCCTTAATCTCTGGTGTGGCGTGTCGGATTCATATCTTAAAGTCATTAGAAATGTGGTGAACATCGCCCGACACCCATCGACCCATGATAGAAAAAAAAATCTCGAAGTCTTATATGGTTTTAATATAAGAATTTTTGGATTTCAAGCCAACTTGAAGCGCTTACGCTCAGTCACAAATCGAACATCAAATTCATAAAATTATCATAGTTACTATGTGTGCTAAAGCTGTCACATCTTAGCATTCCGCGCATATCATCTTACATATGCTATAGCTTATATGCGCTGATTTTAATCGAAAATGCTTGCTTGATGCGGCACGCGCTATCCGCCTCAAAGTGTACCATCAAAAGTCATAGCGGCAGTGGCTGCGTTGCCCATCATCGATTGCAATAAAAAAGAATCTAATTTTCTGCGCGTTCTGCATACAAATGAAATGCGTTGCGTAAGCTAAGAAAGCGCCACAATTTTCTATAATAATTTGATATGCGATGTCACGCTATGCATTGCTTTTGACTTGACTTTGTCGCGTCGATTTATGCATTTTTTATTAATTGGGAATGCGTTGTGAATGCTTTAAAAAGTAATTGTCTGCCCTGCTGTGCTGCAAATTTATAGCAAAGAGTATTAAAGTGAAGTGGAGGGCAACAGGGCAGGTCACATTTTCAAATCGTCTAACACTAATTCAGGCTAAACGACTTTTGTAAAGTTTTTAATGACTTTTGTAACTATGAATGCACTTGCGATTGCAGAACTGAATGAATGAGTGCATGTCTAGCGCTGTCTTTGCAGCTTAATTGACTCAAGGTGCTACGCTGCAGGTGTGCAAGTGAGGTGTGTTTCGCAGGTGTTGCCTGCGTGTATCTGTGCATGAAATTCAAATATCAATTGCAAACGTATCTCAGCGCTGCAGTCAACAGAAACAAATCGCAAACCGCTAATCGTGTTACACAAAAGTTTTCCGGCGTGCCTTTGGCTGCCGTCAGGTTGTCGGCAAGTTTCTAGTGCAGAGCAGCGCCCTGCTCCACGTCGTCTTCATCTATATCTACATCATCGTCGTCATCATCGCAGACGTAGTCGTCACTTGGCATGCCACATGCGCCATGCTGTGCTCTGCTGTGCGTCAATTGCTGCCGCGTTCACAATCGTGTTGCCAGATCAACAACTGACGGCATTCAAGTCATTTCCGGTTAAGAAGTATGCAAACATGTGTGCGTCTGTCTCGCTCTTTTACTCTGTGCCTATTGACAGCTAGTTTCGCGTGCAAGTTGCAGGCAGCTTTTCTTTTGTCAGCCGTCCGCAAGCATAACGGTGAAAAACATTCACTACAAATACAAACAAAAACAAAGCGGCTAAAGCGTCAACATGGCGGCGACTTCTTCTCAATGGCTTCTCAATGGCGTCGACGACTGTTTAAAACCGGAAACCGGAAATTTAAAGCTACCAAGTAAATGAAGCAAAGTTTTGTTGCCGTTGTTTAGGCGCAGCGCATGATTCGAGTATTTTGTGTTATTGTTGTTAGCTACACTGTACTCGCTGCTTGTTTACAATATTGTTGTACACATGTTGTCGCTGTTGTTGTTTTTGTTGTTGCTGTTGTCCGTCTTCGGTTTCTTCTTGTTCTTGTGCTTGGTGGCACTGCAGTTGATTTTTGCAATCTTTTTTGTCCCGTTTTTAGTCTTCGGCGTAGTTTTTGCATGTGTATCCGTCCTTTAACGTGCCGTAACTCCATTGCTTTCGGTTGGTCCGCTGACTTACAGGTAATTTGAAACTTTAGCTTATTGCAGCTAAAAGTTGAGACATCGTTTTATGTATTTAAAAGTAAGAAAAAAAGTCAAACTTGCTCCGCGACTTTGGCTCGACATAGTTTGCTGCACTTTTTATTTCTACAAACGCTCGAAAAGTTTAATTACATTTTAGTTCAACAAACTTTTCGTATTGATTTGCGCATATTTAAGCTTAAAGTGGTGCACAGTGAATCGATTTCATGTGTTATGTGAACAAAAGTAAAAATTGCTCGAAGTTCCAAGCTTATTTGGTAGCTTGGGTTAGTCGAACACCTTCAAGATATGGTTCACCACTCTCTGGACTTCCTTTATTGTGCCATGCCCAGATGTAAAGCCGAATTCGTTAGTCAGGCAGTGCCGTGTGATAGCCTACCATATAGGTAACTCGCGACGCAAAAAGTCGTTGCCATTCTTTCGACAAAAAAGGTCGGAGACTCAGGCTTGCCAGGCTTGTGCATCAATGTAATTCTGGCTATCTTCCATGTGGTGGGAAAATATTGCATCCTCAGCATAGTGTTAAAGATTAACCTTATGTAGAGGAATTTGTTTTATGGCATATATTGTCGTGTTCTGGGACTTTGTTTGTGAACAGTTTTCTAATTGCGTCAGCTTCGTCCTCAGGTCGAGCAGTGTTAATTGGGAGGTCAATTTGGAGAGAAGTCTTGAAGGTCTGGAGCACGTTATGGACGTCTCGTTTAAATAGCTTACAGTTTGGAAAATACAGAACTCCAGAATTTTTCAGCCTTACAATCAAAGTTTTATAGCCTTGAATTGATGTCTAACTTTTCCATATGTAACATGTCTAATATTCTCTGTTGGAAGACAAGGGCTTAGACACTTTCGAACAACAAAACCAGATGCATTTAGAGGCTCGTTTCTACCAAACAACAGAACTTGTAAGAGATCTTCTATTGGGTCAAGATCGTGGATAACAAACGAGCTTGATGTCTAGGTACGCCTCTTGCTGTCCGGTTTCCTAGCCGATTATTGTATAGCATCGATATACAAAGAAGGAATGATTGATGGCTTAGGTGGCGAATCAATTATTGATTGTTGTTTCGTCGAAGCTCTGGTATATATACCAATTATATCACATTTTCAATTTTAGTAAAAAACAATTAAATATTTCGCGTCTTTTAACCACTGTGCAGCTGTTTGACTGACAATAACTCGAGGGATTTTCCTTTGCTTCCTTTTTTTTTTCATGCAGTCAGACTATATTGCTGTGAATCCTTATGTCCTTCTGTCCAATTATCTACACGTCCATCCGTCCATACTTTCATTCATTCATTCATTCATTCATTGGGCTGTCGTTCGCTTTGTCACTTTTCATGTTATTTACAACATATTATGTCAGCGAGCGCAAATGACGCACAGCAACAACTTGCTTTTAGTCCTTAATAGCTGATTTTTTACGCTTGTCACATTACGATGCAGACAGACAGACAGACGCACAAATATACTTACTACGAGTATATGAGAGATACCGTGTTGCAGAATCAACACATGCCATAAAGCACTTTTTTCGAGAGTGTGCCATATGGATAAGCGCGCGAGGGGAGCGTCAGGTTGGCTGGCATCAATATAAAATTGTCATAAATTCATTTTTATATGCATATATTACAAATTGATATGCACGAATGCAAAAGTGGCAAAGTGCACGCGGCGCCACATATACATAAAAATATGCATTTTATAAACACCCATGCCACGCCCACTCAATGCTATACTACTTGGTTGTGCTTTCATGCCTGCCTGTCTGTCCGTCTGTCTGTCTGTGTGCTGTTGCACTCAATGAGGCCGCCAAGTGGCAGTAAAAATGTGGAAAAGTGAAAAGCGTCATGAAAAATGGCAAACACACACACAGCCGTATGTATACTACACTACCACATACATACAATATGCATACATTCGGCGTCATGAAAATTTTATTAGGTATGCAAATGTGTCAACTTTATTTTCAATATTCCGACACATTTCGACACTTGTTGCCATAATGAACTCACCAACATGTTTCGATGTCAGTTTGTTTGATTGTCGATTTTTGTCGAGCTGTCGAGTTGTTGGTAGCTATATACGCTGTGCATTGTGAGCTATAAGTGAGTGTATTATTATTTTGTTTAAAATGCAACTGTTGCACATCAAGCAGCTTTTTGGAGAAAAATGTATGAAAATAATTTAATTTAATTTTATATATTTTTTTTTTAGCTTCAATTCGATAAATTAGTTTATTTCTAAGTACTTGCTTTGAGTCGCTCCAAGCGTCCAGCGTGTCGAAAGCGGCTTTATAATCGACAAATAGGTGGTGAGTGTCTTTGTTGAACTCACAGCTCTTATCCAAGATTTGACGTAATGTAAATATTTTGTCACTGGTCGACCTTTCCGTCCTATCAGTGAATCCGTATATGGGTTCAGCCTATTACACACACTAAGCGCGTGAGAATCTTATATACGATGGAAAGAAGACTTATTCCGCGGTAGTTGGCTCAAACTGCGGGGTCTCCTTTCTTAAAGATAGGACATAGAACATTGAGATTCCAGTCATTGGGTTTGCGTTCATCGGACCATATCTTGCATAAATGTTGGTGGATACTCCTAGCCAACTCTTCGCCGTTGGTCTTAAATTATACAGCTGACAGCCCATCAGAGCCTGCCACATTTTTATTTTTCAGCTTTTTAATAACTGAATCGATCTCGTTGTAGTCCAGTGGCTCTGCAATACTGCAATCATTAACTGGTGGTTCCGGTGTCATTTCTCTATCAGCGGAATTGTGCGCTTCATCGCCTCCGAGTAGGTTGGAGAAATGACTCCTCCATAATCTCAGTGATTCCTGTTCATCCGTTACCAGATTTCCATTTTCATTCTTACAGAAAGGTATTCCGAGTTTAAAACCTTCAGTCAGACGCTTGACATTTTAATAAAATTTTCGAGCTTCATTTATGTCACGTAACATCTCAACATCGTCAAACTCCGTCTTTTTTACTCCTTTTTCTTGCGTCTGAAAAAGCATTCTCCTAGATGCGTGCCTTCCTTCAATCAAAACATGATCAATTTGGTTGCGTGTAATTAGATCTGTACTCAGCTATGTAGCCTTGTTGATATTAAGGTGTTGAAATCTGGTACTACTAAGTACCATCTTCTGACCTGCGGCGAAATCGATTAGCCTTTCCATTATTGGAGGTAATGTTGTGAAGGCTTAATTTTCCGATGGTTGGGCCAAAGATTCCTTCCTTCCCAATTTTTGGGTTGAAATCGCCAAGCACGAACTCATGTTAGCATCGTCGTCTTTTCCGTCGGGGCGTGCGCACAAATCAGGCTAATATAAAAATATTTAGCCTTAATACTCATCGCGGCTAGACGCTCTTCAACAGGCGTGAACCTGGAGAAGAGGTTACTTAGTTTTATACTCACCACGAAACCGCATCCAAATTCGTGCTTACTCGCATGACAGCTGTAGTAGATGTTACAGGATGCATTTTTAGAGCAACCCTGTCCTATCCATCGGATTTCTTGGATTGCAGTGATGTCAGCCTTGCATCTTTCGAGTAGATCAATCAGCTGGATATTTGCACCATCTCAAGAGGGTGAGGGCATTCCAGGTGAATATCCGTAGTTCGTGGACATTATATCGTTTGCGGGGGGTCGTCATTGTAGAGTTCCTTCCGATGCTTCTTTATTGTTTTTATTGGAGATTTGTTTTTACAGTGGTGGGTCGCAAGCCCAGCGCACCAACCCCTAATTAAGGGAAGTGTGGTTTCGTCTTCTCACGTTAGCTTACCTCTGAACTTTCCCCACAATGTAAACTTTTGCAAACGAATCCCAATCTCGCGCAGAGTATAGGCATATTAAAACAAGTAAGGAAATACAGTCGGGCGTAACCGACTGTAAGAGGCCCTGTACCAGTTCAGGTCGCCTAACAAACATATTAAATGTTTCCCGAGCTTATGACCAAACACATGACCACTTCTCACTGCGCGAATATGAATGAAACGAAAAGGGGGGTTGTTCAAATTCAATTGCTTATAAAATCGCCTTTTATTATTCGATTTTGATGAACTTTTTGTATTTTTGCTTAGAGAGACGTTATCTCTATATTAGAACACTCAATTTTTTTTGTGCCGAAGAAATTTTCACCCTAAGGGGTGATTTTATGAGGAAGGGGGGGAGGGGCAAAATTTCAAAATAAACTTGTGAAATTCCGGAGCAATCCTAGTCGAATGCAAAAAACACGAAGTCTCTATCTATTACCGTTTCCGAGATCCTTTCGTTCATACAGACGGACAGACGGACAGACGGACGGACGGACATGGCTATATCGACTCCTCTTTCATTCCTGACCATAATGGTGGTAACTTTGGGGGGTCTCCGACCATTATTTCTACCTGTTACATACATTTGCACAAACCCAATAGGCTCTTGTACCTTCGGTACAGGGCCTAACAATCCAATGGAAGGGATCATCCCACGCCACCGTATGCTCGAATAACAATATTCGCCATATCTTCGCATTCATATGTGATACAGGGATGAAATTTGGTACACATGTTAATGGGATCGAGAAAAGTAATTCTGTGAAGTTTGGTCCAAATCGGAGGGAATTATGCTACACCCCCACACATTGTAAAAACCAAATTCAACATATCTTTCCATCCCTTTTAGATACAATGATGAAATTTGGTTCACATGAATACTAGTTACCAATAGCTGATGATCATTGACCTTACTTTTAGTAAAATGTTGTGTCCTTCAGACATATTTTTCGTCATCATTATCTCGTTTTATGTCGTAGTTATTTGTTTCTAGTGACCATATTATTAGTAATATACGAATATGTACTTCAAGTGCTAAGAAAATATTTATTGAAAATTATTGAAAATTGTTGAATTCAACATAAACTGCTGTCTGCAGGGTACAACTGTCAGCAACTGCACAGCAACTGTCATGCTGGCATAAGCTATTTTTATTGCAAATATCTATTTACTGAACTAATTAATAGCAAACAGTCGTCGTCTTTGTAATTGCATCATTTTAAAATTAATAGCTAAAGTTATATCCACACAACTCAAATCTAAACACTTAACCATTCCATGCAATGCGTTCGCACTCGTACATAGAAGAGTTTATTATACTTCCGCTTCCACGCACTCGACAGTCAGCATAAATTGCTGCTATTGTTTAAATATTTGCCAACATAATTAACTTAATTCAATTGGATTTCCATTAGTAACGCAAAGTAAGAGTGTCCATACGCTCTGACGAACTGATTGACAGAGACCACTGCCTGGTAATCGAAATATTCCACAATGCTGCTAAGTAAAGTGTTTGCACAACTGAGCTGAAGGTAACGCCAAGTCAGTCCGAGTCAATCCAACGATTCAACAATAAAGGCGGCTATCAGTCAGTTAGATGGATAGGTAGACAAAGGCAAGCAAGCATCTAAATCAATTCAAAGGACTGTCTAAGCTTTGCAGCACGAAGACGTTGCCGTTGCATAACATATGAGCAAACGACAAATGATGATGAGATACTTCAATAGACTACAAACCAACTATTGACTTTAGCCTCAAATCGAATCGAAGACAATCACAATAAAATAATTGATTTGAGTGGGGAGTAGAGCTGTGGTTGCAGTTGGAGTATAAAGGCGGGAGAGTATTTGCTCAATTGAAACTTTATATTTTATAAGAATTTTATTTGCAGATTTAACATTTAACACTAAAACTAAAAGTGGTAGAGTCTTTTTTCTTAAAATAAAAAAATTTTTTTTTTAAATATTCTTCTATAACTTGGCCGGCAACAACAACAACATTTCAATCTGCCAAGTTTTAAGCTTCCTTATTGGCATGCGCTGCATGTGACAATTCTTTGCGTGTTTTGCGTCGCATACGCAAATTTGAAATCAAACGCACTGTGCAGAAATATACCAGTTCCACAATGCTAAGCGTTGAAACACCCATAAAGAGACCAAGAAGACCACCACAATTGGCCAGAAAATCCGTAGTACCATACAGCTCAGAGCGTCTTGAGGTAAGAAATTGTGCTTCTTTGAAGAAAATTGAAATGCGCGCCATTTTGTTGCTATTTATGAAAAAATAGTATCTAAATTAAGCTAATCAATTTTTGCAACAACTTACCCCTCCGTTTCCACTTCCTTGTCCTTATGCATGGCAGTTGATATTGTCTTGTAATCAAAATCTGCCTGTGATATCTCAGCCTCATAAGCAATCGATGTACACGAGGGTAGACAATTGCATTCAGTCTCGCCACGGTAGTTTTCTTTTGAGGATTTCATGCCTTGATTGAACTCCTTGAGCAAGAGTTCATCCTCTGCCTCGTCATAGCATTTCATATTGCCGGGCCCACAAACAGGCATATTGGCAGTTCCTAAAAGTTAAAAAAGATGCAAATTTTTTGCGTAGTAAATTTTTTAATATTTCAATAAGGCTTACTGGGCATTGAAAACTTCACGCAGCCACATGTCGAGAGTGTATAATTCGCCAGGCACTCCAACTCGCAGTTACTCTGTGAGTATATATTAAAGTAGCGCAAGTAGCGTTCATTCTGGAAATAACACTGACGCCTAAGGTATACAAAATTAGTAAGTTTCTTTAGATTTAATAAAAAGATTTGATATTATATTACCTATGCGGCTCGTAGTGCTTCAAACCTTCCGATGTAGTAATTATCTTTGGTCTAATAGATATCAGGACCTCTTGATCGAAGGGTATACGAAAATATTGATTTGAAACTTGTGCAACCTCACCGGGTGTGTGTAACAGTACCTGAGAAAGATTTTTAAGAAATATGTTTTTGATATTAAAATGATTTTGAGGAATGGCTTTGACTTTGTTACATAGAAATTTCCCATCAACAGTCGATGCGCGTTACACAAATTGAATTGATTTAAATTTGAAATTATTTTGCAGTTGAGTGCACTCGAATTTGAGATGCTTTGGTACACTAAATTTGTTGTTTCGAGCTTAACTAAATCACAACAAAGTGTTCTCTTATAAAATTCCTGGAAGGATGACATTAGGATTAACATTTCTACACGTCTGATATGGACCTTTATGGACTTGAAGGTCTGCAGATTTTGTAGTTTTAAACCTCTCGTTTTTCAAACAGATTGGGGGCCGTTCAAGTATTACATAAGCAGATTTATTACAATTATTTTTACAAAAATGTTGTTGTTCACTATTCTGTATATTCACATAAGTGGGAACACCCACTAACCGAGCGGCTACTGTTCTCTATAAATATAGGATTGAAAAATAACCGAAAATACATTGACTTCGTTGTCCAAATGGATCTACTGGCGGAAGATACATATAACATTTTGAGTGGCCAAAAAACATAGTTTCTAATTATAAAGTTTTATGCTTTGTTCGTTTTCGATAATTTTCGCTAAGATTAAAATTGTCCAAGTCCAATTTTACAATATTTGATATATACAATTGATGATATATAAATCCAACGACTCTACATTAGCCTAATACCTAATTTTACCTTCTATTTTGCTAAATGTAATACATATCCTTTAGCCGCTTAAGGGTTGGATCTTAAAAAAAAAAAAAAATAGTGTGCCTCATAGCACAGCATACCGTGGCACAACCTTTAGACTACCGCCCATGATAAAATGATTAGCTTCTCTCTAAGGTACATAAATTCTTGTTCCTATATCAGTTTCGGTTGTATGTGACAACAGGCCTTAAGGCTGTAAAATTATTTCAAAATCTAAAAGTAAGCAAATGATTCACTAGACACTAGTTGATCTAGACGTGTCTGTCGCTCTTGATGTTATTGAAAAGTTTTTTGGTTTCAATTTATCAAAAAATCTAATCATTTTTATTTAAGAAAGCATCCATATTAATTTTGCACTTCCATCCATAATGGTTAAAAAATTTAAAAAAAAATAAAAAACACGCTTTAATGATTAATGGAACTAAGGTATTTGAATATTTTGGCTTTCTTCAGATTAGAACGTACTCACCCCTCTCTTAGAGGCAGTACTCATAAAAAATTGTCCCTCTTTCTGTGTTTTTGATTCAAAAAATTTTTATTTTGTTTAATATCTAAACTAAAAATATTAAATTTCGTGTATCTTCCTTCAATTCAAACAAAATAGGCCACATAGGTCCATATCTTTCCAGATCTAAAACTACTATCATATAAATGTGTAGGCCTTCCTAGATTCTGGTAAGAATAACCAATTTGTTATGATTTAGTGTACCTTGAGATGACTTGGTTTTGGTGTATTTCACTAATTCTAATAATTATTATATCCGGATCCAGATACAAATTAAGGGTTCAGTGGTAATACAAAGTTTCTTAAAGCTCGTCTGCGTATTACGAAACTTAGAGAAAAGATTACAGATTGGCCTATAAAAACTTGAGAAATGTTACGTAACCAAATGAATCATACTTGTCCATTTTTTTTTGCATATCGGGTAAACAAGTTTTAGTCCTACAAAGTTTTAAATAAATAAGTAATTAATTAATTAAAATCACTTTGCATCGTACATCGTTTAACAGTTTTCGCAATTTTTTTTGTATATGGAACTTTAAGCCTTTCTTGTTTTAAATTGAAATTAGAAATTGATTATTTCTTCAAACTCATTACGGTCTCTATAGGGCGTAGTCTTACCCCAAAACCCACCACCCACTTTGAATGGTTTTTTTCATATATCTTTTATTTTCAAACTAGTTGAATGAGTAAATGGAATTTTTTTTCTGTTGAAATTATATTGTGAAAAGTTGCATAGTCATCGAGAAGTAATTGATTTCTCCATATATCAGACCAAATTTTTCAGACACCTAAATACAGTAAAATATATTCGCTTACCTTAAAACCCTGCACAGGACCACGGCACAAATTATCGAAATCAATTTCTGCACCTTTCAGAAAGAGATACAAACCCGCTTTGGCACCAGGACCCAAAACACGATTTGGATATGTTTCAGTGCCAGCAGTCATGCTGTAACCATCTTCAGCATTCCATTGCGTAGAAACGCGATTTTCCTCGCGAAATATAAAATCTGAAATCAAACTTTAATGTCAGAGCAAAAAAAAAAAAAAATATTAAACTAAACAAGTCGCTTTTGTAACACTCGTTTGAAACACTCTTACCCCTCGGTGCGATAAATCTCCGCAGGACTAAGCGAATTGAAACTATAACATTCGCCCTCCTCTGTAATGAATTTGTGAAACAGTTCATTGCACTTCATGGGATTATTGCGCCATTTGCAATCGACAAATGTCTCATCAAAGGTCGGCGCAACATGGCTCAATTGATCAATTAATTGCATGCCTTTGCCCTCTTTAGGACCAAAATTGTTATCAATTGTTAAATGCGATTCGCAGACCTGTGCAACGGCATTCATTGTGGCTTTTCTGTGTTTGTAAAATACAATTGAAAATATGCGCAAGCCTGGGAAGCCTAGCATACTTACTCATCTTCGCTTAGATCCACAGTTGTAACATTTCCCTTAAAATCAACCATTTTCCAATACATATTCGTAAAATTAAAAACTGTCTGACGTGCTTTAGTTTCAGAGCAGACCGTAACCGCTGGAAATGGTATCTGCCAGACAGGCGTGGATTTCTCAGCGAAACTTACAATAACCGGATTATTATTCCACTTATCCCAGATGTTCATGGTGAGCGAGAAACAAGTATAGATGGACATGAGAAATACAGTGATCCAGAAGAGTCTAAAATGTGGTAAGTACACAATTTTTACATGAATTATTTTATTCTTATTATATGCGCATATACCGCTCCAAAATTGGACGCTTCTGTTCGCCCAGATAACGTATGCCATGTATGGTGCTGTAATCGCAATATTCATGAATTATAGCACGCGCAGCCTGCAGACCGCTGCCATATTTGATCTGTTGTTTGGTATCAATCTCCTCCTCACTGTCATCCGAAATGGTATCCTTAAAGGCGGACACAGTTTTCGCCATGAGCGCAGCGCGTTTCCTGCGAAAAGTTTGGTTTATACACAATTCTAAAACTTCCTAACTCCAAGCTAACCATTGATTCGCTGCTGGCAGCACATTTAAACGCGGTTTCGGCACGTCCTCATGATTACTGACCGGTTGTACTATTGTTACCATATTTCAGGCCAATTTTTTTATGCACCCGAAACTCACGATTAATTTTTTTTTTGTCTTTGATACGCACTGCTTCACGTTTGTTCACTTAGTCAGGTCAGAGTTCGTTGCGCGGCAGCTTTTTATATACCACGCAGTCGCAGGTGTGGTGAAGTTGACGTGCGACTTATTATACCGCCGGGGACAGAGTAACACCGGCAGCAATGACGCCGTTGACCAACTCCTGGAACCAATGTATGTTTACGAGTTATCCCAAAGGGTTACTATTCGGTTTTTTCTTCTTGCGCATGGACAGACATTCTTTAGCACGCATACGCCATACGCAAGAATTAGTCATTGGTGAGATGTTATGTCAGTTTGTGTGCACGCGTTTAATTTTAATTCACAGTGTGCAACATTTAAATGTAGAACCGTGGGTATACTAAATTTGTGCACATGTATGTAACAGGTACTACAAGGCTTGACAGCTCGAATAGAATATATAGATATATGCTACAACAATCGAATCAGTAAAGGTATATTCTTCCGTCTGACTTTCATATAAGTGATTAACGAAATCTAGGCGTCTACCAACTAGGCGCTACCTACGGCTGCTCTAATTGTACATAAAAGACATCCTAAAAGGTGGTTTGATTCAAAAAGTGTAGAGTCGAATACGATTTGTCATTATAAAATATTTCGCAAGGTATTTCATAGTCGTATCTGCACATTTACATCACAGTTACTTATTTCAATTTTCCATTGCTCATGGCTCATTGTATTCCTTTACTAGTTTTAGCTTGTTTTTCGTTGCCGCCTTGCAGTCAAGTATCTCATTTCAGTTAAATTTAATTACACTTGTACTAGTCTATTTTACTTATTAGTGTAATTTGCCCCAGCGACGTCTCGCCACTTTCCCTGGAGTCTCTAATTGTTAAAGGAATGTGTAAATGTCACCTTTGCTTCTGCTAGTGCTGAGTGATGCCTTTGGGTTTGGCCAAGCATTCAAGTTACAAAATATTAAAAACAAAAAAAATCCATATTAAACAAAATGTATAAATTCAAGAGCTAACTTTCAACTAGGACAGTTTTGAAACCGCACGCTCAATTTCAGCTGCCTAATGCTGATTATACACAGAAATGTTGTTTGCAACTACAAAAGTTGACTACTGCAGTCATTTACACTTCACGGAAAAATAATATCGTACAGTAAAAATGAAAAGAAACAACTTCAAGTTACTCGGTAGACCTATTCGAACTTAATTTTGTATGGAGCATATATACCTATTTTATTATTTATTTATTTATTTAGTTAGTTCGATTTACTCAATTTATTCGATTTAATTCAATTTATTTCTTTTTAATTCGATTCAATTCGATTTAATTCGATTTAATTCAATTTAATTCGATTTTAATTCGATTTTATTTGGTTTAATTTGGTTTAATTTGATTTAATTCGAATTAATTCGATTTATTCAATTTATTCGATTTATTCGATTTACTCGATTTATTCGATTTATTCGATTTATTCGATTTATTCGATTAATTCGATTTATTCGATTAAATCGATTTAATCGATTTAATCGATTTATTAGATTATTAGATTTAATTCGATTTAATTCGTTTTAATTCGATTTAGTTCGATTAAATTCGATTTAATTCGTTTTAATTCGATTTAGTTCGATTTAGTTCGATTTAGTTCGATTTAATTCGATTTAATTCGATTTAATTCGTTTTAATTCGATTTAGTTCGATTTAATTCGATTTAGTTCGATTTAATTCGACTTAATTCGATTTAAGTCGACTTCATTCGATTGAATTCGATTTAATTCGTTTTAATTCGATTTAATTCGTTTTAGTTCGATTTAGTTCGACTTAATTCGATTTAATTCGATTTATTCGATTAAATCGATTTAATCGATTTATTAGATTTATTCAATTTATTAGATTTAATTCGTTTTAATTCGATTTAATTCGATATAATTCGATTTAATTCGTTTTAATTCGATTTAGTTCGATTTAATTCGATTTAATTCGTTTTAATTCGATTTAGTTCGATTTAGTTCGATTTAGTTCGATTTAATTCGATTTAATTCGATTTAAATCGTTTTCATTCGATTTAATTCGATTTAATTCGATTTAATTCGATTTAATTCGATTTAATTCGATTTATTCGATTTAATCGATTTATTAGATTTATTCAATTTATTAGATTTAATTCGATTTAGTTCGATTTAATTCGATTCAATTCGATTTAATTCGATTTAATTCGATTTAAATCGTTTTCATTCGATTTATTCGAATTAATTCGATTTAATTCGATTTAATTCGATTTAGTTCGATTTAATTCGATTTAATTGCTCGGATAAATCAAATAAAATCGAATTAAATCGAATTAAGTCGAATTAAATCGATTTTATTCGATTTATCCGAGCAAAATACAAGCTTATTTACATATGCTTAGCAGTGTTATACGTTCTGTGCTAGACTTGTGCATATAATTTTTTCGGTCAGTGTATCCTTGTTACTCGCTGCAAACATTTGCTGTTGTAGTTTTCCGGCTGTTAAATGTGGCCAACATGCATTTTAAATCAGGACGTTACTAACGACGATGACGACGACAACGATGAGACCAACAGTCTGGCACAACAACCTGCCGAGCCAACAATAAAACGCTGTCTGACCTGAGGCAAGGACACAGCTCCATGAAAACAAAAACAAACAAAAAAACAAACAATTTTGTTTGCGATTTTAATAAAGTTAACTGCATTTTGGGGGCATTGTGTTTCTAAATTTTTACAGCGTTTCGTGGCTACACACATCCGGCGCATTTATGCACACCTTTATCCCTGTTGCAGTTGCTGGCGGCGTAGTTGTTATCCTTGTGTGCGACGTTGTTGTTTGTCGCCAAAGTTGCTTTTGTGCTCGCTGCTTTTTTTTATTTGTTTGTTGCAGCAACATTTCCATTGCCTGCTGTGTCAGTTTTTCATTCTGTTTTTTGGAGAGCACACGCTTAACTTTAAAATACTTGCTTAACTACGTTTGAGCTTTTGATCCTGTTTTAGTTGATTCTTACTACTTACGTAGGCAGACTGCTGCAGTGTATTGTATTGTGCGAAAGTGCTTCTGGATGTGTTTGCATGCGTTGTTGGTAGATCATTTATTTTAATGAACTTGGAAATAGAATTTAAAATGCGCTGCCTGCAAAGTTGCTTAAAGTTGTTTCATTCAAATTTTCTTAAAGTTAGTCAAACCGGATTGCAATCTTTAAGTTTTATACTACTTCACATCAAAAGATGAATCAGTTTGGATTGGAGTAAATTTGAGTCTGCTCTCTTTTACCATTAGGGTGTTGTTTAAGTCGCTCTAAGTGCATTCCCCAATTTTTAGAACATTTCTGTGCGTTTCGAGGTTCAACGTTCGCTTATACCAAGACACTTCACAAGAGCTCCGGAGAACCATCGCTTGTGGGACTTTAATCTTAGAAAGCTGCAACCTAGCAGAAATACCATAGACCTGCATGCCGTAGCAATAGACAGACCTTCAACACATTTCATAGCGACAGCTTGTTTCAAGTTGAGGAGTCAGTCCTGAAAAATTTTGTTGTTGTTGTTATTTCAGCTAAAAACTCTTATTTTGGGGTTTTTTGCGTCAACAATAATAAAAGGTTTCATTAGAGTTAAAATTTAACCACTAATGAGTTGGAAGTCAATATTGATAAGTCCCTATATCGGGTTATGAACAACAAGAACTTTGAGACTATAAAAGATAGCAGTAGCCTTTCATTTTAGATTTTTAATATATTCTCTATTTCCTCTTCAAATGTTTAATGAACCGTTCTTTAAGGTGTAGTACTCATAGAAACCCGTTGTTTATGTTTATTTTAGCTCAATTTCTTTTTTGTCTAGCATATTTTATTATGATATATTCCATACTAGGTCAACCTGCGGCTACGCCCACTCCCAGTAAAGCCAAAGTGGTCACACTTGTCTAATAGATCTTACTTCTCCTGATACCATTTTCATGTAAACCAAATTTCATCACTGCACTTCAAATAGATATCACAAACTTTGTTTATCGCTTATATGGGGATAGGGCATTGCCCTCTAATATTTTCACCAAAAGTATTATTTCTGTACTAAAATTCATACAGATTAGTTGTTAGTTTGGTTTATGTTGAATCAAGAAATTCGGTGCATCTTATACTGATTCCAATAAAATATCAAAAACTGATCAAGATATGAATATATCACACATAAAAATTTAAGGTTTAATGGGAGCACAGGATATCCTGGTTCGCACTCCCGAAAATGTAGATACTAATCTTATTTGAAGTTGTTTTTGGCCGCTTAAGGAACTTTAATTATTTTAGAACAACGTCCACTGAGTGTAGTCTAGAGCAGTGCGGCAGTGTTGTTACTTTGTGTTTAGCCAAAAACTTACGAACGCAGATTGACGGTCATCCAAATCTTCCGTAACATCAGTATACGGAATAGTGACTTTTTGGAAGAGTGTCATTTAACAACCGAACATTGGTGTGATTCGACGTTCGTAAATCACCACAGATATCTGGAGCAGAAAATTGTTGCATGCATTGTAAAACTGAAGGTCCGCCCACTTAACTGAACCAAAAATATTTTGAGTTCGAAGCCTTTATAAAGCACAACCCCTCTGCGGAAATTAATGCAAAAATCATCAGTATAGCTTTTAATAATAAAAATTCTTTCGAAATTCTTGTCTCTATTATTTGTCATCCACGGAGTTCTTAGAGTCCAGTGTGATAATAGTAGCTTTAATTCCTTCGTTGTAGCTGTAGCTTTTATTGGTCGTTGGTCCTTCCAATTTTTGCAATTGCTTGAATCCAAAATCTTAAAAATAAACCACAACACATTTGGTGTTCAATAAATTTTATTACACTTTATTATTGATTCTTCTTTGGTTTATGGAGGACATTGAATTTGGTTTTAATTGTTTACATGCCACTAAAGATATTTACAGATATACTTTCTTATAGAGCTGCTTTGGTTTTATTATTTTAATACATTTTACATATACATATAGCTTTGATTTTTTTTTGGATTATATACTAAGTTCTTATAACAATTAGAATTTTTGGTATGAGTCAACAGCAGCTGCACATTCAATTTGTTTTTTATATAGAAGCGATTTATATAATTTTGGGTTTTGCAATATTTTGTATTATATATTTTTTTATTTTACTTAGCTGCTGTGATTCTCTATGCTCTATGAACTTTTTAACTATTGTTTTTTATGCCATATATGCGCTTATATATACAATACAAGTACATATGTATATACTTATGTATAATTTTTTTTTGCTAAGTTTTTATTCGTTTTTGAAACACCTGTTGCTGTTACATTTCGCAGTTGATTAATAATAAATACATTTTCGCTGCGATCACTAGCTACAATATCTAAGTTTATTAATTTAAAAATTTATTTATTCATATATCCTGCACAAAATTATTTTTGATACATAGTAGATTTGGGGGTTTATTGGGTTTGATGAAAATGTTCGTGATTAGCACGATGAGTCGGAGTGATCTTGACTTGTCCTAACATTTTTATGTCTATCGGATAGTTTGATTCACAGTGCATTATGCTTGGTTGCTGTTTACCTCATCTTTTAACTTCTTCTAACTTCTTCTTTTTTTCTAATACATAGAAGTCTTTCTGTTTGTGCAGGGTATAATATAATCGAGTAACTCGACTAAAGCAATTACTTGTTCTTCATATATACAAAGCTCATTTTATATTCTCAAAAAATACGCTAAACAATTTACGCAGCGTAAAGGATTCTTAGAGATAAAAGTTTTTTTTTTAAGCCAAAATATATTTTAATCTGGAAGATAGTTTTATTTGTTTGAATAATTAGTTAGGATAGTTTATTGAAAATATGAAGAATATTTTTAGCTCGTTTTATTGGCGGGTTTGTGAAATCAACTTAGGAGTTTTTATTATTATTTCGTGAATATGATAATAACTTAATATAATCTGTTTGAGCTGAAACTGCAAGTGTTTTATGAGCCAAAATAAAGGATTAGTTAGTCCGAGTTTAATTAGAGATGAAACTGCATACATTACTTACAAGAATTTAAAAATTTTGTGCATTTCTATCGAACCAATTTTTATAATTTATACATCATACATTTGTGAATACATAATCAATTATAGAAGCAGAGCGATTCGGTTAGTAGTTAACAAACAAATTGTTTCTAAAGTAAAGCATGCCAGAGTGCCGCAAACTCAATTGCTTATAGGGTATAGAAAAAGTACCAAAAGGCCATTAAGCGATAGTTGTTTCAGTGTCTTCATGCTGATCACTTCATGATGCAAACTCGAAAATGTGAGGATCTATGGTTTGAAATTTTGTGTTGGATCTTTTTCAGAAATTTTGGATATGATTCGGCATGTGATAACAAGCTGCAGTTTTAAAAAGGCACACATTTTAAAAGATGCTCAACACATCATTGAAAACGAACCTCGAGCAGGTCTCCAAGCCTCTTGTCAACGTTTTGTAAACTCTGAGTATTGTTAGGTAGTCTGTTCGGCATTTAATCTTTCAAATGATCATAATAAAATGAACTCTATTTCAAATTTTGACATACAAGCAACATCATGTAGTCGAACTATCGATATTTCTAATTTTTCAACCGTTAATATCCGTGCGATATTTTTTTGATGATAATAATATCAACTATCGATAATATACAATTAACAATGTATCGCAAAATAATTCATAGACTTTTCAATATACATATATGTGTTGATATCATCGACTTTATTAAATATTCGTCTGTACTGCTACCCACTAACTAATTTATATTATTCTGAACAATATTTCAATGTTTTCTTCTATAATACTGCATATCATTGCAGCGGATGTACTGACAGTAAATGTGAATAAGACATTGAAAGCAGTTAGACTTGCGCAAGTGATTCACAGGATTTTTTTTATAGGGAATTTGAAGAAGATTTTTAATAAATATATTTTAATAAAAAAATATAAGTAAAACCATATTCTTCCAAGGTCCTTATAAACTCTTAACTGTCTCATAAAGAGACTTGTATAGAGTTAATGGGTTAATCGGAAGTTAATACAAAAGTGTTCACATTTTAATAGATACGACGGTTCAGGGTTGTCTTTAGGCAAATTAATAAGAAATTAAATTGGAAAAAGAACTTCTTTTACGGCTGGGCGTAAATTTAACTTTTTTATTTAAATTTTGTGTTAATAAAATCTAAATAAGTTATCTTGTGGTCCATTTGTTTATGTTATCTGAAGGTCCAACAGCGTACCTGGTTCAAGTCCACGTCAGAGCTTTGGATCAGTTGTTAAATGTGTATGTGCAGCGGCCCCGGGCTACGACAGATATTGCATTGCAACTTTTACAGTTATATATACAGATATAGAGTCAATATAGGTATGTCTGTCTGTCGGTCTGGCTCTTCAGCGAGACCAGATATAGGTTAAGCACAGATCACTAATCTGATCGATAGCTTATACATAGCTGATAGCAGTGGCTATAACCTAAACGCGGTGCTCAATTGGAACAGACTGTTTAACAGTCTGGCGAATAGTATACGAGCGACACCTAACAGAGTATTTCTGTGACTCGCTGGTCTTCGTTAGCAGTTGCATCAATATGTTTCGACGCTTTGGTATTGGTGTAGTTGCTAACGATAAACGTCTGTAAAGAGTTGTAAATGATGTGGCGTCTGATGAACAATTGGTTGTTCATTGTGGGTTTCGAGAAGCAACGGTGCTACATAGTGTTACGCGTTGGTAGCACCGAGTTGGGTTCTCTGAGGGGACAAAAATTAACTTTTGTTTTTAATGAAGTTTTGGATAGTAACGGGTGTTGCAGCTTTGTTATGGATTGTAATTTTGAAGAGTCAATCGATGTATTGCTGTAAGACATTACGTTGATTCATTTTGATGTTTCATGATTGTGAAGTGATACCAAGACTAGTGCTTATATTAATTCACCAGGCCTAGCTTTTGCAACTGGAGTTATATGTGCTGTTTGGTCGTGAGTAATTGAACTCTGGCGTTTGGGCCAAATTATTGCACGTAATCTTGTTAATTTTATTAACTTGATTAGAACAGCCGACACTGATTGCTTATTCAGTACCGCGGGAGAGTTTGAACCGCCCTATGAACTTCGGTTCATAACGACTCGTTTTGATGCGATGCCTAGGCGCTGAAATGCGGAGCTGTGGTTTAATACTCATTTGCGGGGAGGATATTGTCCCAGTATCCGATGTGGAGTTGCACTGCAAACAATCGACGCAACCACTATTACAGGAGCTACAGATAATCTCCGATCTCTTTACCAAGGTGAGATGTTGATTGGCCAAACAAACAAAACTTCAAAGTTAGTACCCACAGATACTATTTGTACTTATTATTTTTAACTAGTTACTAATTATTCTGTGGGGATCGTTATATTGCGTATCATATCGTACTCGGTATCGTGTAATTAAGCCAACATGGTAGGTGTTGGTAGGTTTGGAGACTATAAGAAATAGAGCCTTTAAATTATAATATCTTCCGGTTCACCTACTGATTCTTCATATCACTTGTACAAATCTGACTCAACTTTCTAGGTTTCTGGATAAAATAAAATTTTTTTGATTGCTGTTAATTCAGTTAGAAACGCCGAAATTGATATATTTTGCATGAGTTCTAATATATAGAAGCTTCAATGTTGTATATATAATGTTTCATGCTCCCTTTACGAAGTTTTTAATTTTAAGGGGTAGCATCCACAAAAACCTGAATTTCTGAGTTTTTGTATGATAAAATTGGTGTATATTACTAAAATTCGAATGAAATACTCCATAAATATCCATTTTGCACCACTAAAAGGGATACCACTCCTCTATGCTCCTCCTACTCCTTTATAAGTCTGAACACTTTCCTTGGGTTTTGAAAGAAAAACAATTTGTTGTGGTTTAGTTCAGTTTAAATCGAAAAATTTTTTGTATTTAGTACAATTGCAAATAAAATATCCCCTAAGAAACAAGATAGATAAATAATTTAAGGTTAATTTCGAGTACTGAGTATCTCGTCATTTCTTATTTACTTTGAAGCTGAAGCAAAATGTTTTCTGGCCTTGGCTCGCCTAAAAACCATTGCTAAACTTGATTTAAATGAAAAAAACTTTTTAAAGCAACTCTTCTGAGCGATCTGTCGGAATGAAAACCATTCGAAAACAAGTGGAATTATATTGCTTTTACTTTCTAAACCGTATCGTGTACTATATAAAGCAGGTAAATTTCTGTGATGTATTTAAGAACTAAAAAATGTTTTAAATATATAATAAGCGAGATAATGGAGACTATGCACATATATTAAAATGATAAGCATTACTTTCAATCGAAATTCAATGAATTAGTATATATTGTGAGTTTGTAAGCCCCATAGTTATTCCTGTTTAGAGTTGAATATATTTTTAGCTTTACCTGTTCATCGTTTTGATATTCCATTAAACATTACACAGGCCCACATGACACTTGCTCCAAAGATTATACATAAACAAAAAAAAAAAAGATACAAGCATAGTTTGAACAGCGCCTAAATGAACAAGTTTAACATTTTAGTACTCTATACTAACTATGACTATTGTGTTTACGATGTGCAGCTAATTTAAAATGATATGTTTTAATATATTAACTACAAAATATTTATTTATAATTGATTTCTCATCGATACATTTAATGATTTCTTGACTAGTATAAAAATACTGTGAATCGCACTTGAAATATATTTTTCCGAATTTTTTTGTTTTAAGACTATAAACACTTGCTAATGCAGCAATATTTTATATTACCGCTTACGTGCTATGTGTGTATGTATTGTACTGGATATAATAGATATTTAAATACAATTAATTTTGATTTGAATTTAGTATTTTAGGCATTTATTGTGGCACAATGGCCTTGACTGCGCCATTTGTTAGGCTCAGCGTTAAGCCATTCGATATCATGCTAAGTGCCGAGGCAGCGCCATTTGGTGTGGTGGCAGCCTCCTATTTTTAAAAATAAAGAGAAAAAGAGAGAGAAATTCGAAAATTAAATTATAATTTTTCAATAATTTTTTCATATTTCTATGAAAAATTTCTGTCACACTTACAATGCTCAGCGTGCGCACAATGCAGGCACGCGGTGTCACCGACTGCTGTGGTTGCTGTGGCTCCTCATTCTCTAAGCATGGCGAGCTGCCACGCGATGAGACCGAACCGTTATGCATGTGTGTAGGCGATGAAACCGACATGCGTCCATCCAAGGAGGCTGCATCATCATGCTGCTGTTCCTACATGAAAATAGGGAGAGAGGGAGAGGGAGACAGACGTGTTTATCGGTTGCAATACAATATTAAAGTCATTTAAATTAGCTTTTAACTTGTAAGCCAACGACAACGACAAACTTACCTCCTTATTGGAGCCTGAGCCTGGCGAATTCGCGCAAATGCCAAATTTGATTTCCATGCAATGCGCATCCAAATCGCTGACATTGCAATCGCCTGCAATGCTATTGTTGCAACTATTGCTGCCGACACCACCATTTGTTGTGGCAGCAACATGCTCCTCATTAGATATTGTTGTTGCTGTTGTTGCATTCGTTGCTGGCGACAATTGTCCATTCAAATTTGTATTGCTGCTGTTGTTGTTGTTATTGTTGTTGTTGTTCTGGCTAATTTTGTTATTGTTATTTGGTTCCTTGTTAAGTGTTGCTGACGCTTGCATATCCTTTACAACAGTTGCAGTAACATTTGCCTCGCCAGCGGCATCAGCAGCATCAACGACAGACATTGCCATAGAATTGACCGCCGCCCCATTTTCATGACCATTGGCGCTATTTGTGGTCTGTTCATCATCGCCCAACTCGTAAATGTTAACCATGTGTGCCGCCTGTGCATGCACCATCAAATCCCATGGATTTGTGAATGCATCCTTACAAACGGCACAAAGCAATTTAGCGCTTGTTGTTGGCGTTTCTATATGAAATGAGAAGAGAGAGGGAAGATACACAGCTTTGGTTAGAGACAGACAGACAGACAGACAGACAAATAGATAGATACATATGTAAGTGTAATTAATGCGTTTATTAAAGTTGCAATTTGTAATTTGAAAGGACATAACTGCCAGCCAGAGAAACAACCGAAGTAAATAACTCAATACGATATGCAATTCTGAATAGGAGACATACATAGATACGACATACATAGATACATACGCATATACCCTTTTAGACACTTTAAACTGACCGCAATTTGTCATGTATCATCTTTGTAACACATGCAACTGACGCAGATACTTCTATATCCTGTATATGTTGATACATGCACCGCCTTATAAGCCATATGAGAGAACTTTGGCGAAAAACTGTTTAACAATCATAAATTAATTGCTACTAACTGACAGGATGAGCAAACAATAAACACAAACCGACACAAACAACCACATGGGCTAGTTATAGAGAAAGAGAGAGAGAGAGAGTAGGAAAAAGTGATGAGGAGAAATTGTACGATTGTGGAACAGTTAAGAGTGCTCATATGTGTGCAAGTGTAGCAGGGCTGCAACATTATAGAATCGAGTTTGACAAAGCAATAAACAATTTGAAGGGTTTATTGCTTTTTCAAAATCGGAAGCTAAAGGTGAAGGACATGGATCTATGACTTTTATTTGAGAAGTAGAACAACTATCAGCAGCGCAACATATTTGATTGCACCATGGCTTGAAGATCGTTAAAGATGCTCAAGGTCTTTGCTCCACACTGAACTGGGGTCTCTGCATTATTTTTTATATGACTTCTGGAAACCTTAACTGATCTTCAAACCATTATGCTTCAAAAAAATAGGTTTTATCTGCCCTTCTCCTCTAATAATTTTCCACAAAAGGTGTCCCCTCGGCAAAAAGGCTCGAATAAGCAAATCCAAAGCAAAAGTTTTTGATCATTGTTTTTTCTTTTTGACTAAATGGGTTCGCTAGGAGTTTTTTTTTTGATAAAATGGGTCAACTGAGTGAGTACAGCTACTACCGCATATTGGAAAACGCCATACCAGCTTCTTGGTGACCGAATATCAGACCAAGAACAACTTTCTTATAAATCTTATAGGTGTATGGATAAGGATAAGAATTCATAAAATTTCTAATAAGTAGTACCAACACAAAATGAAAAAGTAGGATAAGATTCTTGAAAGTAGATCTTCTATGTAGTTTACTAGACTTGTTCAGAATGTAACAATTTGTTGCACTCTCATGCTGTAAGTAATTGTTGACTAAGGTTGACAACACTGTGAAGTACTGTGGTTTCTCCCAAAAAGCAGCACTGGTTTCGTTGCTATGAAAATTCATTCTGTAATCTCCATTTATGGGAAATAAGGTTGCTTTTGAAATTCTTGGATTGGTAGACAACTGCTGTTTCATCACGGTAGTGACTTGTTTTAGAAAAGTAGGAGCCCGTCCAGGTTTCATTGCATCATAATTCAAATTGTTCAAGGAACCGATTCATTCTGCGATACACCATCAGTTATTTTGAGACTCATATGGCGTGCAATTATTCGTTCGCAGAGTTTTTGATATTATTTTGCTTCAAAATATTCTGAAGACTTCAGGAAACATCGCAAAAAATTAATTCTTTACGAACAAAATCTTGAATTTTGTTCACAAAATTATTGGAGATCTGAAGATCTGCCACTTTTCTGATTCTCAGCCTTGACTAAATTTGTTTCTTCCATTAAATTTACGACAGTACTTAAAAATTTTGGGAGCTATTTTTTATTGATTTTTTAATATTTCTCTTAAAACGGATACTATTTAATTTCTCATACAAACGATAGGCGACACACTATGCAGTGTTACCAAAATTGGGAATAAATTTTACACAGCAGGATAGGCCTCGGAAGTGCCCGGAAGTTACTTGTAGTTTAATTCCAAATCATTTTGCTGTCTTCACCGTAGACACCCTATCCAATCTAATATTTGATGCTGTTGACGATTCCTAGATCTCCCTTTTAAACGCCTTCTCTAATCAATTCAATTCAATGCAACCCTGAATATTCGCAATTGAGAGACAAAAGACGACACAGTTAGAATTGCAATAAATATGCACAGAGTATGAAAAGGGGAACATGCATATACAACGTTGTATATTCCATGTACATAAAGTTGGTTGCTGCATACTTACTTGCTGCAATTGCAACATCCTGGCACTTGCATGTGAACCTTAGCTTACAATAACTTCGCTTGTGGTCTAATAACTCAGACAGCTCGTTGAAGCATTCTCGACAATTGCCACAAATTAATGTATCCGGATTGCCTGTAAGGAAAATGAAAAAAAAAAAAAATAATAGTAGAAAGACAGGAGTTTAACTTATTGTTAGTAGGAGGTACCTATTTATAGCATATAGACAATATATATTGACATATAGAAAATATATTTTTAAAAAAATAATCAATAGAAACACTTCATAATGACATTTTGGACTTTAAGGGCCACAGTTTAACCTCAGCCAGGCGTACACGTTCATCTGAGACTGACTGTTCATCTCGCGTTGAAATCGATTTGAGTCCTTTTGTACGTTTTCTTTTGCGTCGCGTCCATTTTTCCATTTTGTCTTCTTCAAATCGTGCAGCTCGTGTTTTTTGTTGCTTTACTTTCAGTGCAGCAGCTTGCTCCGCCAATTTTTTAACTCTTTTGTATCTAATCAAAGATTTGAAGGCATTCATGCAGAGTGCAGTGTGATCAGTTAATGGTTTTTTCTTCATTAAGTCTAACTGAGGCACTGCTTTGAGTGCTTCAGCACTTTTTCTTTTTCTCAGAGATTTCAAGCGTTCGGAATAATATTTATTAAAAAAATCTCCATTATTCTGCGCAGCATAATCTTCTTCATTGGCAGTCTCATAGGCAGCAGTATCTGCTACACCATCGGAATGTAAGCCGAATAGTATGACCTGTGTTTGTTGATTGTTGTTCAATTTAGCTTTTAGCGCCTGACAGTCTGTGCCGCCACTTTTCGTTGTAGCTTTAGTAGTTGTTTCCGGTTGCATGACTGGTGGTTCTACAGGACTTTCCGATTTTGATTCGTTTTGATTTTGTTCTTCCTGTTCATGGTCACAACCATCTGGCTCTGGTGTTTGCTCTGTGACTGTTGGTGCTGGCGGTGGCGGCGGTTCTGGTGGTGGACAAGGTGTTGGTGCACGTGTCGGTCCCTCTGGAGTGCATTCTGTGGTGGTATCGGGTTCGCAGTCAGCCGCAGCTGTTGTAGCATCACATTCTGCAGTTGACTTTGTTGTCGACTCTATTGGCGTCGTCGTCTTTACTGTCGTTTCTACCTTTGTCGTTGCTTCTGTTGTTGTCGAGTCTGTCTTCGTTTTGCATTGTTCTTCCAGTTCGTGTAGCTTTATTTTGAAGAATGACTCTTCCAAAGTGGGTTTAAAGTGCATTTTCTCGAAACTAAATGGTTCGTTGTGATCCTTTGCGCTGTCGCTGACACCACTTTCAAAACTGTTGGATGGTTTGCATAAGCAGGGTCTACTACTCAGTTTGAATTCACTGAATTTATAAGGTTTTAGCTCACTACTTTTCTTTGTTGTGTCTTCAGCTTCTTCATCTTTGTTGTTGTTCGTTGTTTTCATTGATGTTATATGCACTTTTTTTGAAGGCTCCAACTCTTCAGACTCTTGTGGTTTTTTAGCATATTTTCTCTTTGTCGCAAAATCGCTTTCATATGTATTCAAATCTTTGGTTTCTTTCGGTTCCAATTCGGGTTGTTTAAACACATAATTTTCATTATCCGTATTATAAAATTCAAAGGGCTTTCCCACCGAGTTGGATAGTATGCGCCCCTTCAAACTTAGCAATCCGTTGACATATTCTTTTGACAATGTGACTTCTGGCAAATCATTTATTCGCTGCATAAAGATGCCCGCTTGCGTCGAAGATTCTAGTGTGCTGATGAAGAAGAAGAACATTGTCGTTATGTAGTGGATTGTTATTACTTCGGTATGCCACCACTTGCGTAGATACATTTCACATTTTGCAAAAAATATATCAACGAAAATTTTGTTCGTTTATTTTTTTTGACGAATAAAACGAAGTAGGAAATGTCAAACAACTTAGATGTTTTTATTAGATTGAATTGAAGGGTATATAGTTTATATAGAAGTCGTCATTAATCTGGAGCATGATTTGAGAATCTTTTAGATAAACATTTCGTTCTATATCCAGGCTCATGCTATGTCATACTCAGTTAGTATATTCAGTTCTGCTCATTCGAGGCGGATCATTGTCGCGGCTTTTGCACTAATATTAGCGCCATTGTTCCATTGAAATATTAAAGGCAGCCCACGTGTAGTTAGTTTGGCTCACGAAATATAGCAAATCCATCGTCATCCTCTTTTTTTCGAGATTTAACGATATTTGCTTATTTCTGTGATACAGAAAACTCCAGCCTTACAAATTAAATTCCAGTAAACTATGTCACTTAATATTTCTTAAACGAAAAATTTTATGAATAATCGATACTTACTGTAGACTTTGAATGGTCCCCATTGTTGATGTGAAGCATCTAATTGCTGTTCCGCTTGTTGCTGCTGTTGTTGCTGCTGATGTTGCTGTTGTTGTTGTTGCGGTGACAATGCCAAAGTCAATGGTTGTAAAAGACATCCGAGCTGTTGTTGACCTGTTGTTGGCTGCTGTTGTTGTTGTTGATGATGTTGTTGTTGTTGTTGCTGCTGCTGCTGTGACTGTGCTTGCTGTCCAAAGGATATTTGATCAGACAGACTTGCCGCGGCCAATCCAACGCCATTCGTGAGCGTTGTTTGATTAGCCGCAGCTGCTGCAGCTGCCGCTGCTGCTGCTGCAATAATTGCTGACTTTGCATTTTGCGGTGAGGTCGTTATGGAATTTTTCAATTGATAGCCAGACGCAGCAGCAACATATTGATGCTGTTGTTGTTGTTGCTGCTGTGGGACATGTTCCTGTTTGAATTGATGCTGATGTTGCTGATGTTGTTGCAAAAAAACATTTAGCGATGTTGTCGAAGCCGTAGCTGCTGCAGCAGCTGCTGATGTTGCAACATTATTTGCATTTGACAGTAGTTGCTGTTGATGCTGATGCAGCAACAATTGCTGCTGTTGTGGTAACAAATTAGCCATGGCTGCCATAGCAACAGCAGCAACTTGCTGTTGATGTTGTTGTTGTTGTTGCTGCTGCTGTTGATGATGATGATGTTGATGTTGATGTTGCGCATGATGATGATGCTGCTGTTGTTGTTGATGATGATGTTGTTGCTGCTGTTGCTGATGTGCAGCAGCTGCAGCTGCTGCAGCTACAGCAAATTGTTGCTGTGTCTGTTGTTGTGGCAATTGTTGCTGCAGCTGTTGTTGTTGTTGTGCCACAGCAGCAACCAAACTATTGCTATCCGTCAAGAGACGCGGCGTCGTTGTGGTCATCAAACGTTTACGTTTCTTTGGACGTATGCCATTAGCAGTGCGTAGCAGCGTCGATGAGCAATAGCTGTCGTAGAAGTAGTCCCTGCAACGCAACAAAAAAAAAAAACACGAATCAATGAAAAAGAAATTCATTAATCAACAAATAGCGCAAATATTGTTTCGTAATTGAATTGTCAACTCAGTCTATAGGCGAAGCAAAAAAATGGTCGAGCGTGGGTAAATAAATTGCTCAAATTGTTAAACCATTTAACGTTTACTCTTACATTGTTTGCAAATTACCCGTGACATTGACAGCAGTTTTGTACACAAAAAACCGAAAAAAAAAACGCGCCTTGCAAGCTATAAAAATTGTTGTTACTCAATCAATAAACATGCCGCGCTGTTACAAACAAACCCCCGTAGACGTCAATGGCGGTGACAGCAATTGTTGCTGTATGGTTTTTGCATTGAATGAAATTTTGCGGGCATTTCGCTTGCAATAAAGCCGAAAAAAGGCCACAAACTGTTGCCTGTGTGTCAATATTTGCTTAGGTTTACACTCATTGGAAACTGTTTGTACAGTGCGAGTAGCTTGGTGAACTATTATAAGCGAATGTAAACACGTTTTTTCTTTGGTAATAAACCAGAAGCTATTGAATTGGCATTTAAATTGCTATAAAAAAGCTTATATAATTTACTCGGTATCAAAATACTCTAAATTAATATATTTTTCTGTTCTACAGTTCCTAATCTTATTTTGTCTGTGAGGAATATGGATTGTGTTTTCTAAGCTTAACCAAATTTTCTATTACCAGAATAATGTTAGGTGTTTGGTCGAAAAATAACCCAGAACGTAAGATTATTGTATCGTCTGGAAAGATCAACGATGACAGATTCGGAAAGTCTGACGTAAAGATATTATATTATATAGTATGGTCGATAGAAAGGAGCCAACCTAACCGTCGGTTCTTGAGAAATCTCTGGAGTATGAAGTTTATGATCTCAGTGGATAGTGCATCGTGCCATAAAGAGTCAATTGTAGATTGCCATGCCAGTTGGCTTGGGCATCGAAAGCGTATTGGAAACCCAAACTGTTGACATAGGAGAATATTGTTGGTATCGATGAATTGGCTTAAATTTTCTTTAATTATTTTTTGAGCATTTCCAGGCAATGAAAAAGCTTTGGTGAGAGTGGTTGAAGGCACATTTTGTCAATTTTGTCGACCCTAGGAGCCTTTTTACTTTCAAGTGTTTAAGAACTCTTCGGATAATAACGCTGTTCACAGAGCATGCGTTCTCAAGACTAATTGCAACACGAGAATAGATCTGAAATAGTAATATTCTTGTGCTTCTTTCTGATAACTTTTGATAGATTCCTAAATCGGGTATAGTCTTTGACAAGGGAGGTAAGAGTGATGTTCTAGGATTCATTACGAAAGTCTTCAAAGCTTCAATAATAAGCAAGACAAGTGCGGTTAGGTGCTTAAACTCTTTCCAGTAAGGTCGATAGAGGTTCCAAATATTTATTATAGTTACTGAAGTATTTTTATGTATACTGAAGTAGTTGGCTGCTCGGATGACGTTGTTAACCATCTCGTCAACGTCTTATGAGTCGTCTACCTTGATGGATACTATAGTTATTAGCGATACTATGAATATGAAGCATGGGAAAAAGGAAGAGTGAGTCGCAGAAGGCTTTTCCATATATTTATTAACATTTATGTGCACTTATATATTTTCGTCAGCTTTTATTTTAAGCCTATTGGTTCTTGTTTGTAAAAAGGGTTAATCATTATCGGCTTTTCGAGAATCTTAAACATACCCGCGATTAAAACAATTAGGAAGCCTCGGAACCCTATGATGACGACCCCCGAAAACGATATAAGGACCACGGATATGCACCTGGAATGTCTGCACCCTTAATTGGGATGGTGCAAATAGCCAGCTGGTTGATGTCCTCGAAAGATACAAGGCTGACATCACCGCAATCCAAGAAATCCGATGGATAGGACAGGGTTGCTCTAAAAAAGCATCCTGTGACATCTACTACAGCTACCATGCGAGTAAACACGAATTCTGATGTGGTTTTGTGGTGAGTAGAAAACTACGTGGCCTTGTCTTCAGGTTCACGCCTGTTGACGAGCATCTAGCCGCAATACGAATCAAGGCTAAATATTTTAATATAAGCCTAATTTATGCGCACGCCCCGACGTAAGAGAAAGACGACTATGCTAAAGATGAATTCTATGAACCCACAGAACATCTATACGAGCTCTGTCCCAAAGGAAGGGTTCTTTGACCCAAACGTCGGAAAATTTAGTCTTCACGACACTACCTCCAATAATAGAGAGACAGGCTAATCAAATTCGCCGCAGGTCGGAACTTGGAAGTTAGTAGTACCAGATTTCAACACATTAACATTCACAAGGCTATAGGCTGAGTCCAGACCAAATTAAACGCAACCAAATTGCTCACGTTTTGGTTGACGGAAGGCACGCATCGAGCGTGTTGGACATGCGAACGTGGTCCCAACAGCCAAGGTGCGCACAAGGCTCAGCTTATAGCACACCGCACGTTCCAACATGCAACGAAAGCTAGAAGTCGGCAAGCTGCAATCAGAACAAATCGCCGTAGCCTTTTCAAACACACTCTCCCGACTGCTCCGAGAAACCTCATCGTCCTCTCAAGATATATGTGAGCTGTGGAAACATATCACCCGCTTCATGGAGGTAATTGGTTATACAAAACCTGTGAGGAGTTCTTGGTAAGAAGAACGCTTCCTATCAGCGAACTCTGCAGTCGTGAGCAACGCGAGCTGTTAGAGAGCGATATCGAGAGAAACGGAGTGTGGAGAAACGCCTTTTCGAACATAAGAAAAGGTGTGGGGGGAAACATCTCCGACCCCTTTGATACCAAGATATAAGCAGATCTCCATATTCATCTATGCTGTATCATCAGGCTGTACCATATATTTGGACAAATATAATATAACCTTTTACTTTTTTTTTTCTTATTCGATTGCAAATATTATAACTTCTAAACTAATGAAGATATTTTCAACACTTAAATATTTGAAAAAAATATCTTGCTAAACTTGAATTTTATTTTCAAAATCAAAAATATGTGTTATATTTAGCAAATTATTATTTTTTGTTTTGCTGCTAATTAAATTTAATAAGCAATTATTTTAAAACCATTTTTTTATTTATTTTTTTATTAGGTATATATCATTTTTTAGGAATATATTTACACTTCAGAACAATCATCAATATTTATATTAGAAGGAATATCAAATAACAACTATCTGAACTTTATGCCTTGTTATGTGAGAGATACAATTTAACAAGCAGTATCTGTGGAGGGACACCCCAACATTATGTTAACAACACACATATACGCTGTTAGCAGTTGGCGTTGTATGCAGTTATCTGCAAGATCGAACCATTTAGTTTTATGTTAATTTACATAACAGCGCGCATCTCTATTGTTAACAGAATGTAGAGCTTAACATGATTTTACTATGTATTAAAATTTTTATAGAAACACTCTTCTGTGCTGTTGGCGCATGCATTTTTGAAACATTTTAAGCTCATAAATGCTCATAATTATGACTTAAAAATAATTGTAGTTCAGTCAATTTGTCGCAATAGATACCACTGTATTAGCACAATGGTCCAACTAATTGCATAAACAATATTTCCAAACCAAGTCGATTTGCCAGCAAGCAAAAATCCACAAGCATCAGTTTGCAGCTTAAAACTGGAAATATCTAAGCAGAATTCATTGCACTGTAATGGAAAAATAAATATAATAATATCCTTCCAAAGATCACACTGACTTACCAGTTGTAGAACACTTAAATCTGGCACATCATAGAGACTATAGAGTGCTAAGGTATCAACTGTTTCTTGTCGATATTTCTTAACCAATTCAATAATCAAATCTGCCATAAAAAGTTCTGCAACTGATAGTATATATACCGGCACCGATATCATTGTTAAGTGAAACTCATTTTGTAAAACATAAACCATACAAAAATAACCCGTGGCTGCTGTCGCTGCAATGAAGCCGAAACGTCCGAAAATTATTTGAAATCCATACAAATTATGTAGACCTGCTAAGATTTTTGAGAGCTGCCAATGTGCGTGACGCAACTTCTGTAAGTCCGTATAAAGTGACGCACTCTTTGTAGAAAAATTCAGCTCAAGTGTGTCATTAATTTTACAATAAAACTGCGCAATATGCCAATTAATATTGAAATATTGAAACATAACACAGAAAGGAGTAAAGCATACATTGGCATATATCAGCGTTACAATGAAGTCCACTTTGGTAAAATTAAGACCTAAACAAATTGGTGACACACAAAAAATAGCCGTTGTTAATATTAGTATTAGCACACTAATGCCATATTTTATGAGATACAAACACAAAAAGTATTTTTCTTTAAAGTTTGCTAAATTTTTTAGATTATTAAGCTGCATATCTGCTAGTTGTTTCACTATATGCAAAGAGAGTTTATCACGTCGCCAACGCGTAGCTATTGTATAGCATAACACAAATCCGTTAATTGTACACTCCACTTGATCAATTATTTCAGTTACTTGGTCTATTTTCCACTCAACTTTGCTCCATATATTAAGATATAGCCAAGGTGCTACTATGAAAGTTAACAGATTCGCTATATTGGCTATAATTCTTGTAGTATATGCATTTCGATACTGTTTCTTTTTAAAGTCATAACGATATGTTGTCGAGCCAATGATTATTGCATAACTTTCGTAGATTTTATAGAGCAGACGATAAGTTTTCGTTCTGTCAGCCATGCTTGCAGTAACTTAATGACACAAAATGAACCATTCGAGTTGCAAAGTGAGAAAAATATAACAAATAAGCGATTTAATGATAAAAACGTAATTAATTATCGCCCACATATCGCACGTATAAATAGATATAAATAGTAAGTAAATATGTCAGTGGAGACGACTACGCAATAGTTTCACTGTTTAAGCCATGCATTCTCTCATTTGATAGTCAATCAGTCGTCAAAAGTTTTGTACTGCGTAGAATCGTTTAGAAATGCAGATAACTAAAATTATGTCACACTGTCTCTGCATATTTAAATGACCCAGCCTAATTATATATACGTCATTAATTTTGCAGGCAGGCTATTAGGAACCCATATCAGTTATATACATTTGAATAAGTATTATGTGCTAAAAAGACTATGTGACCACGCGATTTTAACGAAGAGATGCATGCTTAAGAAAATTGAGATCATCTAAGATATATAAAGCCTAGTCAGGGCAAATTGTGGGTCATATTTAATTTAAGGTGACTAAAAAGCAGCTTCTTATAGTACTTTCTTGAGCCAATGGTCTGGCCAGGCGGTTTTAATGGTTGAGCCAGACGTCATTATTCGAGGTGTGTCCGAAAAATATCCGACCTACGTTCAGATCTCTGCGTTGGTGCTATTCTTCGTCATTCGGGTCGTGGCACCCTTCGAAAAAGTATCCATTGGATTAAACCACACACTTCCAGCGGTGCTTCCACATCTTAAAACAGTCCTCGAACGCAGATTTTGAAATGGCACGCGCGTCGTATTACTCTGAATCATATCGATGTCGTCAAAACGCTTTCCTTTGAGCGCTATTTTCAATTTTGGGAATAATCAAAAGTCACATGAAGCTTTGTCTGGACTTTACGGAGGATGGCAAAGCTGCACAATTTTGTGCTTCGGTAAAAGTTGCTGCACAAGGTTCGATGTGATCAGAAACGCGGTCGTTTTGTTTCTCACGGCATCAAGTAATTTTTTCAGAACTTCAACGGAATATTCTTTGTTGATCGTCTGATAGTTGTGCCATCGGTCGACCGAGAGATCCTGGCAGCATCGCTGGGCTTATCACACTTTGATACGCCTCTGCCCCATAAAACTATGGAAACTGGTCTGGAGTGCCAAAAACTTTTGTCCGCCAAAGTTTGCCATACTTCGGATAGTTGGTTGGATTGGGGGGCATTGATGCCACACCGAAACTCTCAGGTCACTCCTTAGAATCTCCAATGACCCCGTAGACCGTAGCCCTTGGAAAGTGGAGGGAAGATTCCTGGCCGATACAGTGGGTAAATGACGTCTCGAGCGTGGCAGTGGCGTCTAGCTATAACCTGGGTCCCATAGATATAGGCGACCCCAGTGCAGCTGCTCTCACTGCAGACTCAACCTCCACTTCCTCATCTATCTCCAAAATGGGAGATAGTTCTCTCTCACACTGTCGCCTTTGGTCAATACAGTAGACCGGCGTAATGAAGAGGATGAGAACACCGTAGAGGCTGGTGCTTCAACCCGCCTGAAAGGGTTGTGGTTTCCATGAACCAGCTCGGTCTCCATGAAGGCAGCTCGAACAATGATGATGCAGCAGCAGTGCTCTCAGGCGCTTATTAGAAGCTCCCTTTTTACTTCAAATCGTTCAAGCAACTCAAGGAACAGCGTTTCTGTAACTGTTTAGAGTGAAAGATATATGAAGTACTGTGGCAACATTACAGAAATGATATGAAAAATCGATCAGGGCTGTTCAAGAAGATTTTTCTCTATTTTTTGCACCAACTTATCGGTTCAAATTTAAATGGAACATTCGTTCCTATTTCCTTACATCACCGCTTAAACACAGTTTTTTATCAGTGATAATATTTAAATGGCTGTTTTTTCTATGGTGAGAAGAAACCTAAGGACTGCCAGCACCACGAACGAACAATTCGATTGCGGTCGAAGCTTTTAAATTTGACGATAGACTTGTAACAGTGCGGCACATAGAGCCTCTTAATCAGTAAGTTTAGTTCCTTTCTGACTTCGCTACTTGAAAAAATTTTCTCTTAGGAGGACATACAATTCTACGGAAGGACGTAAATCGAATGTATTACTTTTGTAAACCTACAACTTATGCTGCATTCTTCACATTTCAACAAACAAAATATGCCCTACTACAAATATTTGTATGGCTTTATGTTTGTATTTGCTTTATTTTATTATCTGATATTTATTAAGCATAATGAGTCAATAAACAACCACAACCAAACATATTCTGACCGAAATTATAGAAGAGCTTATATTTCAATCACATAGATTTCAATGATGCTATCTATACGCTTTAGTAATTTTATATTAACTTTTCATAAATTTATGTATTGCATTTTTTTAACTATTCCTCTTTATTTCAAACTCAACTTAAATTTGTTCATTTCCCAATTATGTATGCCACCTGTTAAAAGCTAAAAGCAATATGAGTCCTTTTTTGGTCGAGAGTCATTGATTGATACAAATTCAAAGCCACACCATGGCTGGCAATTGAAATAGACACCACACACAAATGAGCAAGCACAGACCAGAAAGCAAAGTTGACCTTAAAACCCCAACTTCAAAACATTGAACACATTTTCATTAGTGGTTAAATATTGAGGCTGTTTGTCTGTGCGTCTGTCTGGCTGAGCCACTCTCCCTCATTATGTTGCACTGCGGTTTACATTGTGGTTATTTTGGCCTATTATTCCTGGCACATTTGTCTGTGTGTGTGTTTGGCAGCCAGCTAGCGCACTTGATATACATTTAATGTCATTTCAGGTGTTTTAAACACAAAAATAAAAAGGATATTTGTATTTTAATTACAATTATCGAGTCATGCGAATCAAAGCGATTGCCAGCTCAACAAATTTATAACAGTTTGTTTTCTTCTTTTTTTTGGTAGCTTACAACATTTATTTATATAACACTTATAAATTAAATATATACGCTTGAATAATTTGCTGTCCTGTAACATTTTAAACGTTTACACTTGAGCTCTAAAGCTGCCAAATAAATTGTGCTGGCCTTTTTCTGACGACGACAACGTTGAAGACCTCACGAACTTTTTTGTAGACTATATATGCCGCTCAGTCATCATTATCCTGACCATCAACTGCACATGTCAACGTCATGCGAGAATTGTTGTGCTGCTCGTAGTCGTCGTCGTCGTCCATTGCGTTGTACATTGTATTACGTGTGCTGCTCCCGTAACTCATTCCTGGCGTATAGCGCGACATTTTGCCTGGCAGTTCGAGTGTTGACAGAACACTCGAACCAACACAACACGTTACTCAGCACAACTCAACTCAACTGAACTGAACTCAATTCAACACTGAACTTTCAACCGAATTCAACTCAAGCGCACGGAATTCAGAACTGCAGACATGTGTACAAAACTTACGAAATGAAAAAAACAAACCGAAAAAATGTAGCTGAAAAATATATTTCCTCTTTTTTTATATTTCTTATATGTATCTCGACGCATGCACTTCACTATGTACATCCTTCTCAGCCGTATTGAAACAAAGAAGGACAGGCCGGTGATGTATGGTTTCGTATTTATTTACTTGCCAACCCAACGCACCGAGTGTAAAGAAACCTCAACGAAATATTGTACTACAAACATTCGCTCGTTTTTTATTAAACAAATGTTAAATGATATGTAAATAAAGTCAAAGGAGCAGCCGCCGAACTTCCACTGCCAAAACGAATTGTTAAATTGCTCAAGAAAAGGCCAGACAATTCGAAATGGATACATTTACAAAATATGTGTCAAAGTTTGCCTCGAATAGAGTCGCCTTTAATGCATCTGCATAATTAAATTATAAAATTTCCAATTTCCACTACTTACCAATCATTGCCGGTTTTTGATATATTCTGACGTTTCCGTCCGATTTGATGCGCCTTGGGCTCAGCGACCATATTAACATCTGTCAGGGTTAGAAAGAAAAAAAAAATAGATTAAAGAAATATAAACATTTTTTAATTTAAACAAAACATTACAAAAAATAGAAACCTCTGCGGCTTTATTTAGTATTACGTATTATTTATTAAGCACAATCAGACAAAGGCATTCATTGTTCCTCAATGTTGTCTTTGAAGTCCTTCTTGTTAATCAAGCCGTCGGTCTTGAATGAAATATATATAAGTACTCGAGTAATAAACACAAAAAATCACAGTGTCTGACAATAAACATGGACTGACTGCATAAAAGCCTTTCGACGCCGCTGCCATTGTTCAATTCTATTCTTTACACTTTTTGTGTGCAAGTGCAGACAACTTTAATCATTGAAAGCCCAAACCCTTTCTGAAGTAGTCAAAAATTATTATGAAAATATTTTTGCAGGCATCATTAATCTTAATAAAATGCATGAGACAGATTTTGTAGTTGCACAGAAAAGTTATAAAACAAGAAAAAAAACTACCGCACCGACGCTTAAATACTCTACTCTACAAACGAACATAAAATGGGTTTTCTCTTTTAAATTGTTCAAATAAGAATATGTCCAATTTTTAAATTAGGGACCACTAGGCCCTCTGAAATTATAAGATCCCATGCAATCGCATCCAAAAAATGTAAATCCATCTCTTTAGAAAGACAATTCTGCTTATTAACTACTGAACAGCAATGCTAGCTACTGGCCAGCACTGCTAGCTACTGGCCAGCAGTGCTAGCTACTGGCCTGCAGAGCTAGCTACTGGCCAGCACTGCTAGCTACTGGCCAGCAGTGCTAGCTACTGGCCAGCACTGCTAGCTACTGGCCAGCACTGCTAGCCACTGGCCAGCACTGCTAGCTACTGGCCAGCAGTGCTACCTACTGGCCAGCAGAGCTAGCTACTGGTCAGCAATGCTACCTACTGGTTAGCTCTGCTAGCTTCTGGCCAGCACTGCTAGCTACTAGGCAGCTACGCTACCTACTGGCCAGCACTGCTATCTACTGGCCAGCAGTGCTACCTACTGGCCAGCAGTGCTACCTACTGGCCAGCAGAGCTAGCTACTGGTCAGCAATGCTACCTACTGGTTAGCTCTGCTAGCTTCTGGCCAGCACTGCTAGCTACTGGCCAGCACTGCTAGCCACTGGCCAGCACTGCTAGCTACTGGCCAGCAGTGCTACCTACTGGCCAGCAGAGCTAGCTACTGGTCAGCAATGCTACCTACTGGTTAGCTCTGCTAGCTTCTGGCCAGCACTGCTAGCTACTAGGCAGCTACGCTACCTACTGGCCAGCACTGCTGGCCAGTAGTGCTAGCTACTGGCCAGAAATGCTATCTACTGGCCAGCTCTGCTAGCCAGAAGTTCTAGCTACTGGCCAGCAGTGCTAGCTACTGGCCAGCACTGCTAGCTACTGGCCAGCAGAGCTAGCTACTGGTCAGCATTGCTACCTACTGGTTAGCTCTGCTAGCTACTGGCCAGCACTGCTAGCTACTGGCCAGCACTGCTAGCTACTGGCCAGCACTGCTAGCCACTGGCCAGCACTGCTAGCTACTGGCCAGCAGAGCTAGCCACTGGCCAGCACTGCTAGCTACTGGCCAGCAGAGCTAGCTACTGGCCAGCACTGCTAGCTACTGGCCAGCACTGCTAGCTACTGGCCGGCAATAGCTAGCTACTGGCCAGCAATGCTTGCTACTGGCTAGCAATGCTATTGGCCAGCTCTGCTAGCTACTGGCCAGCACTGCTAGCTATTGGCCAGTACTGCTACCTACTGGCTAGCTCTGCTAGCTTCTGGCCAGCACTGCTAGCTACTAGCTCGCTCCACTAGCTACTGGCCAGCACTGCTAGCTACTGGCCAGGCAGTGCTAGCTGCTAGCCAGAAGTTCTAGCTACTGGCCAGCAGTGCTAGCTACTGGCCAGCACTGCTAGCTACTGGCCAGCAGTGCTACCTACTGGCCAGCAGAGCTAGCTACTGGTCAGCAATGCTAGCTACTGGCCAGCAATGCTAACTACTGGCCAGCTCTTCTAGCTACTAGCCAGCTACGCTAGCTACTGGCCAGCATTGCTACCTACTGGCTAGCTATGCTAGCTTCTGGCCAGAACTGCTAGCTACTAGGCAGCTACGCTAGCTACTGGCCAGCACTGCTAGCTGCTGGCCAGCAGTGCTAGCTACTGGCCAGCAGTGCTAGCTACTCTCCAGCAATGCTAGCTACTTGCCACCAATGCTGGCTACCAATGCTACCAAGTAGCTTGCATTATCGATCAGTAGCCAGTAGTCTTATTTTATTTTTATTTATATTATGTAATGCTTTCAAATAAGTCTAATATAACTTTATTTATTTCTTTTTTTTTCAGATAAGGCTATCAGTTGTTGGAAACGTCGGCAGTTATAAACAATAGCCAAAAAGAGCTGCGATTTTACTTTGAAACTGCTATTACGACTGGTCTACTCAACAAGAAAAATAATGATTAATAGTGAATTGCTGTTGTATATTATTTGGGAATATTATAACATTGCGTTTTGTTATGAATTAAAAAATATTATCATAAATATTATGATTTGTATAGATACATTTTAATTTATAATTAAGCATGCATTTGTCTACGTAAACAAGGATTTAAGTATTTTTCAGTGTGAGATTTTAAAATAAATTCTGAAATCAATATTTAAACTGAATTGATCTAAACATGCTACGAACCAACATTGAACAAGATCTTTGTCTTATGGAATAAGAAGCTGAATAAAATATCCAAAACTTTACCAAGAGAGAGAGAATGTATGTTTATATTTATATAATTTATATATAAATTGTTTGAAGGCTGTAAGAGAACTAAATAAAAAAAAACCATGTTTCAGTTGTGCATATTGAACATTAAAAGAAGCAAACATCATTTGTTCCTGCGTCCGTGCATCCGTCACGTTCATTCATTCATTCATTTATTTTCAATGAAAAGGGTGCGACAGCCAGCAGCAACAGGCATAGACGCCAGCAGAAAGACGGCAGTCGCTGCTCGTTCATCATAATTCATGACAAAGTTTGAAGAGTGAAGTGCGCGTTCCACCCACCGTTCGTCAACGCAGCAGCATATTGCACAGCACACACCGAACGACGCTCAACTCACCCCATTGAAAAATGTTGAAATAATTCAGATTGCGGCGCCCCAGCAACCTCAATCTCCGCACACAAAAATGTCTTACTTTAATGTATAAATCTAAAAAATCAAGCCAAACCGGTTTCGATGTAATAGTTCTTCCTACAAACAAATTGCCAGCTCCTTTTTCGTCTACATCCTTTCGGGTTTTCTTTTGCAATTGCTTGTCTCGCCTCTCAGCTGGCTAGCTGTAATTAAGATTAAGCACTGAAAAAAGGCATAAGCAGGATTTCCGAGTTTTAAGACTAAAATGCCCAAATCGGTTTAAATGTGCCGGAATCGAAAAGCTGCACAAAGTGGACAGCGGAAAAAAGAAATGGAAGCTAAAATTCCTTCAGCAGCACAGCAGCTAAAATATTGAAGTATTTTATTTGCTGCTGTTGCTGCTGTTCTTGCGGCTTTTGCTGATACTTGACTACGCTGAGCAGGCAGCCGCCGGCTTAAGATTCAATGGCGCGTAGCTATGAATTATTACTATTTATGCATGAACGTTGTTATTTTTTTTCTCGAGCTGTGCACTTGAAAAGCTTTGAGTGTGAGCCGCTGGCGATAATTGTAAGATTAGCATTGCATTTGCATAAAAATTTAAAGAAATACCATGAAATTTATAAAAACTAAAACGAATTCTGCAGAAATATAGACAATTGAATCAAGGAAAATAAAAAAACAGCTTATGTAAAAAATGTTTGTCGTAGTTAATTTAGCGAGAAAAGCTGATTTTAGTTTATTCTACATAAATGCTAATGCATCACCCCGGATGAATATAGATTGGAATATAGCTCCAGAGCAAACGAATGTTTTAGTGGGTACAGAGTATTTCGATTTTAAACAACTAAAAATAATATACATTTTTTGAATTCAACAACAATTTTCTTTTTTAGCTACTTAATATAGCTATATCCTTTAGCCACGTTACAATTAGCTGCGACTTAAACCATATGGCAGGCTTCTAGCCGCTATGCTTCCCGCTTTCTCTCTTACACCCATTCTCGCTATCACTGACTACCACTTTGGCATCATTTTACTATTACGAATATAATCGATTTCCGTCTGGAATTCATCTTTGCTTTCCTTTGCCTTTGCTACTTGATCATTCGACATTGCGTATGTGTGATATTACTATTAATATTACGCATACGTTGTCCCTTAGCATATGCAGCTTTGTTGCTGCATATCAGTCTGTCTGCCTGCCTGTCTGTCTGTCTACCCGTCTGTATCTTCCTGTACCAGACTCTGCTGTCATTTCGCGCTAAGTGCATTAAGTTGTTTTTCCAATGTGCTGTAAAATTGCTGCAAAACAAAAAAAGGCTGCATTCATACACACGCACACACATACACACACATATGAGTATCTTCACATGTAGCCTGATAGTAGCAAGCATATATGTACAGCGTCAATGATAAAACTGACAACGAAAAATATGCAGTGAGAAGGTTTTTATGCATTTTATGCATTTCATATATTTTTATTTCTGTTGAATGCGAGAGAGAGAGATCGTCTGCAATTTCGGTTGTCTGTCTGCATATGACACATGAAAAATATATATTTTCCATATAAGTTGCACTTCTCACGCCAGCTGCAAGGTGCCAGCGGCAAAGTGTCGCATCGAAATTTCATTAAATACTTAAAAGACTTCAACTGTGCGTGTATACAAGCTGACTGGCTGCAAGCATATAACACATATACACTTGGCTATGACAACGAAATTTCATTAGGCGCTGTGATTTATTAACAAAAAAAAGTGTGTACGAAGCTTTAATATTCTTTAAAAAGATCTATTGTCAAATTGTATATTGGCGTATATAAACCAAAAAATGTTTTTCTAAGTGAAACTTGATGAAAAATCGCTAGAAGACTTGGTTGTGGTTCTAATGATACAACATGGTCTAAATAACTTACAGCCTCAATCTCAATCTGCAAAATACATAGAGATGTTCTCGCACCAGTTTTAGTTAGCTTAATTTAGAAGATCTTTACTGTACAAAATATTCTATTAACTCTGCTAAGAATTACTTCATTGTCCATCATAAAGAAATGACGTAGTGGAAAAAACTTTAGGTGGAATGGGGTGATCATTGCTTTGTAATTTCAAAAGCCGTATTAATGGGATAAAATCAAATACTAGGGAAACTTTTGATAATTTATATTGTGGTACAAAGAGACTATTAGAGTGTTGAGTTGCAGATTGTGTTTAGTCGACGACTTTCTTCTTGTAAAACTGCATATCTTCACCCGAATTTCTGTCATTGATTGCTAATTAGAATACCTGCTAAAAGCAGTTGAGGGAAACACCTTTATAGTTAGCTGTCACATGTAAAGTATGTGAATGAATGTACTTCGGTTCGCGTGTCCCAATATTTTCAGCTATGGAGAGTGAATAGGATCCGATGTTACCCTAAAATAATTCTCTGACGAGTGGTGTAAGAGTATAATTACGTACGAATATGTTGGTAGCTCTCCCACTGTTTAATTCTTCTCATCTCAAACCTGTCCCCGTTTGCGTCTCGGTCCGCACTTTTATTCAGCCGAGCCTAGTCCTTTAATATAGAAGCTGTATGATGTTCTATCCTTCAGAAAGGGGTTAGCACGTAAATTTTATACTAATCTAAAGAGAAAATAGGAGACACAAAATATTCAAACTTAAAGCCTCTTTCTTTTACATTCTCTAAGTTCTTAATGTTTATATGGATAGCCAGATAGATGGACAGAAATATCTATATCAACTCGACATTTCGTAGAGGGCTTCCCATATTAATGGTCCGATTTAGACCTTTATTTAAAAAATTTTTATGTCTTAACGTCAGATTGATCAAATTTAGCTAATCTGGAAGTACTGTGAACAACAATACTTTGTTAATACAAAAACACAGAAAGGTGAGTCAGATTTACCTAAGAGCTACCCTTTCTAGTGGTCCGATCTGGAGCTATACTTAGACAGACATATCAAATTTTAGCAATACAGCCCTTAGTTTTATTTTGAGATGTTTCACTTCATGTTGAGAGGCAAAACAGCGAAGGTAACAAACGAAAAATTGGGTAAATATTATGGGGCTAATGCTCTTTCAGATTACGCCGTAAAATATTGGATTCAAGAGTTATGTGGTGGCCGAAACACCACTGTCGACCAAGTCCGCAGCCACAGACCTTCTGATGCGGTTACACAGGACAATGTCAAAAAATACATGAAATGTAGCACATGGCACAAGGGTTGATACTGAGTGCACACGCCATATTTCTGCATATGGAAAAATTATCCTGGCGCTGGGTGTTGCGCATGCTGACTCCCGACTAAAAATACACAGAGTATTTGGCCATGCTGATGTTTGACCATGGGAATTCGGGTGGACTTTTGGCGTCATTTGGTAACTGTTGATGAAACATGGATCCTCTGTTATACGCCTGAGAACAGAATGGAATGAAGCCGGCACGAGTGCTCGGAATCGGCTTAGGGAGGCTCAATAGATCGGAGAGGTCATGGCTTAAATTTTTTAGGATTGTCATGGCATACTATTCGTTGACTTGAAAAGGGAAAAAACATAAACAGCGAATATTACAGCGAATTATTGGAGCGATGGAAGGTCGAAATCGCTGCAAAATGTTTTAAAATCAAGCGAACAAAATTTTGCGCCGCCACACAAGACCGTCGCAACCATTCAAAGCGGAAAAACTTTGAAAGCTGCTTTAGTCGGCACGCGTTAGAAACTTCAGTCCCAAATTGTGCAGCTTTACATTCAAAATAGTTTCCCATTTATGACAAAAAATTATCATAAACGTTGAGGCTACTAAATTCTAAACGAACCTCTCAAAGAGTGTCACGAGACACGAGTTGACATGTTCATTTAATAAAAGTTATCTGAAGAAGGAATATTATTTAGAAGCTTTGTCTTCTGCAGTCTCCAATTCCCGGATGTTCATATCACTAGCTAAATAGACGGACAGGCGAACATGTCTACATAGACTCGACTTTAAGAATATAAGACTATTCTATAATAGGCCTACTTAAATGCTATCCAACCAACTGCTAATACTCTACGCAAAACTAAAATTAAAGGATATTGTTGAGCAAATTTTTGTTTAATAAGCGAAAATTAAATCCGCAATTGAAGTGGAACATTTCAAAATTGAATGCAGCATGGTGTAAAATGTTGTAGTTGTATGCCGCAGAGTGTTAAATATTGCACCGTGCTCACTTCCGCATAGACAGACGACATTTTCCGTATGTGCCTCACACTTAAGACAACATAAAAAAAAAGGGAAAATAAAATAACTAAAAACAGAAAATGCTAGTTCCACATGCCAACTGTGCGCTGAGAGACATAAAACAAGTCAACTATTTTGTAACCACAAAGTCATTCATGCATGCATGTCGTGTACGTATGTGTGTGTGTAAGTGTGTGTGCTTTTTTTAAAGCGCCTTATTCGCTTCGATTTCGTTATGCGACACTTCCGCTTTGGCGGCCATTAACCCGGAAGTAGCGCGCATACCGCGACAATGCATTGTGGCAACAATGAAGGTTAAGGTGAATAATACATACCAAGCGTTTGACTCAGCACCGTTTTACCATCCTCCCCATGGCAGGCATTACGCGCATCGAAAGGATTTGTAAATTGTACGAACGCGTAGCCCTTGTGCATGGAAATACCTGTAAAAATTATAAATAGTAAATATGCGTCAAACAATTTTAATGAAATGCTGCTGCACTCACCCGCCAAACGTCCATAGATCTGAAACATGCGCTCCACATCCGTCTTCGAGCATTGAAACGTATTCAGATTACCGACAAAGATGCGCGAGTTGACAGCCTGCGGATCCTGTGAGTTGGTCTGGTTGGACAGTTTGGATAGCTTCATTGTCGTATCGCCGATACGGCCGTTGCTATCACGACTATAATGCAGATTGGCGGCGGCCTGCTTGAAGAGCTCAAGACTCTGCTGTGTGTGTGTTGTATGGTGTGGCGGCAGCGGTGGCGGCGGTGTCGGCAACGGCAGCGTTAGTGGTGGCAGTGGCGTTGGTGTTGCAGGCGCAGCCAGGCTCGTTTTGAGCAAGTGCTCCGAGCACGTCGGCGTAAAATATAAAAACGCAATTGTGGCTGCTTTACACTACAACGTTTAATACACAACAATGATTTCTCCGAAAACTCCACGGCCCCCGTAATAGTAGTAGACAAGCGGCACAATGTGCGTTGCGTTTCTAAAGGATTTCAGCGTTGTCCTTTTTTTGCTGTTTGTTGTTGTTGTTTGTCTGTCTGCGTTGCGTATTAAGGCTTGTGCTATATTTTTGCTGGTTTGTTTGCTTTTTGGTTGCTGCGGTTGCTGCGCATCAAATGATTGAATGAATGCATGTATTCTGCGCGCGTTTGTTGATTTTTTGCGGATTTAACTACAGAAAAATCTTCTTCTCTGTTTTTTTGTTTAGTTTTTCCACTGTTTCATATACAATTACACAAGCGCTTAGTTTGCATTTGTTTGCCTTTATTCGTATAGCTTTATTGAAGAGTTTTAGGCGCTATATCTGCTTTTTGGTTTTGTTTTATTTTGCTTGCCTGAGCCACTGTTCGCATTGCTGCAAAGGCTTAAATCTGCAAAGAATCAAAAGAGAAAAAAAGGATATATTCGAATATGTATTGAATGTCTGACCATATTTATTTTTTATTATTTATTGTGTGTTGCATAAAGCATTCAAAGGAAATTCAACAATCGCATTAAAAATCATTGTACAAATATTTTTTTTTATGACGATTTCGTTTGCGTATCAATTAAAATGCAAAAATATTTTTAATTGCATTTGAGTTAAGCTGGTAGATTGAATAAATAAGTAAAAAAAAAAAGGATATTTGATTTAAAGCACAAAAGCAATTTAATAAGTATTAACATAAGAGTTTCGGAGGCAAAATAGCAAACGAATGCATACAATAGACTCTCATATCTGCCCTATAAACAACAATGTCCTTCGATATTGGTATACTTTTGATGATCTCCTTTAAAGCATTCTGTGCATAAAAAAATATATCAAAAGTCAAAGCTGTCAACTTCTACAAATCTATTAAATGCGAACTTACATACCTTATACCTTATCGCACTGACACACTTCCTTACATAAACATGTCCTAGTTCATTTTTTCTACCAGCAAAACTTTGACGCATTTTCCATCCAAACACTTTGTAGGCAAATTATAAAAAAGCAAAAACATGGCCTAATTTTATATGCTTTTAAGACAGACACTGAGCCACTTTGGCACACGTTTGCATACATCCTTTAACATTTAAACACATCCTGTGCCCCTTGATTCATAGATATAAGCTCTAAAGCCAAACATCTAAAGACTCCATTTTTTGTTTGTATTGAGTGTGGGTTAATTTCTCAGAAATTCATTAAAAAAAGGAGTCCTTACAGCGCATAAAACCCACATAAGAAGCTGCAATTAAATTCCATGTGTGTGTGTATATATACATCTCAGTGTGTGCGTGCGTTTAATATTAAATTAAACAAGTTTTTAAATGGCAGCCATGTCGACGCATAAAAATATAAATATTTCAAGTACAACTGTCAGCTAAAGAGCGCGCGAAAATATTTATACTTGCATATATGTAAGAGGGTGGTATGTAACCTTTTGAAGCTGTGCAATATAGAAACTTGTATGCAAAGATGCAAAGGTGCGGAATACTTTTTAATTTGGAATAACTGGTAATTATAATTTGACTTTCAGAAATGTCATGGAACCCTGGAACAGCTCCACCGTGTGGTCAACTTCGCCCTGGAAGCCATGGAACATGAAGAGTCTGCTGTAGCGGTGTTCATGGGCATCTAGCAAGCCTTCGCTGGCCTCCGGTGTAAGTTAAAGAATTTAATAATACCGCAGATCTCACAGATAATTAGCAGCTTTCTGGATGGCTGATCATTTTGTGTTGTTGTAGACGGCACTAAATCGACAAGAAGATCAATATGCGCTAGCGTATCACAAGGCAGTATCCTGGGTCATACTCTCTACATTATGTACACTGAAGACATGCCAACACCTGCAAGTGTAACTACAGTAGAGACGGACGACGCAGACATCACGACCGTGTTAACTCGGAGTCCACTTATCGGCACTGCAACAAGTGCGTTACAGGAGTACATTAACAGCTTTCCTGAATGGGCTTCCAAGTGGAACATAGGCATCAACAGCAGTAAATGTGCAAGCTTAATATTCACCAACAGAAGAGGCAATTGTCCAGGCATATCAAAGCTAGGCTCACCTCTACAACAAAGGCCGAAAAAATGTCGTGGCTCCTATCTGCCAATAACAAGCTGTCGCTGTCTAACATGGTAGCTATCTTTAAATGCGAATACGGAGTTACTGCAAAAAGCCACATATAAAAGATTCGTGTGGCATAATGTGCAAAGCCCCCTTGTATATGTGAACGAGCGACATTGAAAGAGACTTAAGAGTCCCTAAAGTAGGCGATGTACTAAAGCTTGTTGCTGAAATGCCAGAAAAAATAGATTTAAACGATTCCATCCCAAGGACTTGCGCACTAGAATCCACGTCTAAACTCTTTTTCCTCAACTTAAACAACTATTATGGTTGATTATGGTTGAAATTTTTTGACCCATTGATAGGGACAGGAAAGGATTTATTTCCATATATAAGCAGTTCTTGCAACGCAATGCCAAGCACTTTTTAAACTACTCTCTTGTATAGAAATATAAACTCAAACACTTCGTTTTTCTGTCTGCATATATGCAGATGTGTGAAAAGTGAAAAATTAAGCGTTTTTATTGCCATCTTGTTGCTGTTTGGCAGCAGCAGCGGCAGCAACACTCTTATAGTAGATACTTGTTCACTTGCTGGCGGCTGTCTGAATGGTTGAATGGCAACATGTGCTGCCAATGTGCAAATATATAAATAAATATATCTGCATGTATGTGTCTTACAGCAACATTTGCCTTGCATAAAATACAAATAAAACATGCAGCAATAAAAATAAAATACTTGTAACAATTGTTAATGTGATTTTTATGCAATTGGCAGCAACAAGCACGTAGAACTTGCTTTTACTTTCAGACACACATCCACATGCGTAGGTATATAAAACCAATAAATATATTGGAATGTGTGTGTGTAAGTGCCGCAACCATTTTGTTATTAGTAAGCAAGGCTGTCAAAGCACGCTGTACACAATTTATAGCCAATTTATGTGCCATGCTACATGCTAAACAGCTTGGCTTAATTTGCGCCTAGAAATATGCTATGAAAAATGTTTAACGACATTTTAACACTATTCGAATTTGTAGTCTTTGTCCAAAACAATTCTTTGATTAAAAATGCCACAAGTATTTAGCTTTATATACTAAGTAAATGCGTATATAACGCACATACACTGTCATATTTATTTTAATGGCCTACAAACAACTTTTGTATGTATAATGAATGAATGAATGATACAGTAAGATATTCATTCCTTTCAGTTTTTCATGCGTTTCTGTCATCATTTGAAGTGACAATGTTGCATTGTATTGTCCTTGTAATGAATGCTTTGTTGTTGCGCTGCTGTCTGTCTGCGCTTCAATTGTGCTTGCATATTTATGCATTTTGAAAGATCGTTTACATCCTTACACTTCCCTTTTTTATTGCAACAACGCGCTGATGCCTTAATCAAAGCTCTTAGCAATGCTCTCATAAAACACATTTTATATTTTAACAGCATAGAAAATTCATATAGCTTGAAACTGCTTGCATATTTAAGATACTGTGACCTAATTTTTGGAGCATACTATTGCATTTCGTTTGCATTTTTCATACGATTTAAATGAAGGCACGATCTGCCATTGCATATTTTTTTTTTAAATATAATTGAAACTCATAATTTATTTTAAAATATTATTCATAACGTATGCAGTAAAGGTGTACATGAGCGCTCCAACTTTATTGTAGGACGACAAAATAGACGACGACCGGACACGCGTTAGTTTGACCAGGTATGGAGAAATCTCAGCCTACTAAGCACTCAAAACAAATAGGCATTAGCTCTAAGAAAATTCTTTTAGATCAGCTTAAACCCTTTTCAATTTACTTCTTTAAAATGCCTTCTTAAAGATATTTTAAGAACAATTTAAGATTGACAATAGCACATTATTTGCCGTGCGAGTTAACCGCCTCAACACTCGTCGACTCGTCAGCACTCAATTACAAAGTTGAGCCGCCACAAGATGCACTGCATACAAATATAAACACATACACACACACATAAGAAAATAATAGCCTGCTAACATCCTTAGAGCCGTAAACGAACCACACTTCGACTAGCAGCCAGCTGTGCAAGTCAAATGCAGTTTGTTTTAGTGCTTAATTTACTTTAGCAAGCAAGGAGGCAGAATAAAAGTGCAGCAGCTCCCGCACAACTCGAAGAATTAAAAGTGCTCATTTGGAAAAAATGCCGCAATTTCCGCTGCACAATATCGTCTGACAAATATATACGAGTATAGAGTGTAGATAGCAGCAGCAGCAAGGACTACAACATTCGAAGTTGCGCTTGAGTTACATATTCGTATTATGTAGGCTGCTGCTGCTAACTCCTTGGCAAGTTCACGCGCTTGGCTTACTTGACTTACTCATTTCCACACGCTCAGTCAAGTGTAGTTAATTATAATTAAGCCAAGTTAAATAACCACTTATTCCACTTTCATTTAGCACTCTTTGCTTACTTTCTGTTTTTTTTTTTTTTTCTTTTTTTTAGTGGTACCATTTGAGCACTAATGCAGCTTCAACTGTGCTGATTACCAAATGCTTCAAATGTCAGCTTCTATAGAATTCAAAGGAGGCGTAGTGTAATGTCACATGCACACCTGTAAATTGACTCAGACGTATTCAATGGCATTTATAAGAGTGCAAACGGAGCTTTCAGATATTTGTGGGTTGCATGTATGCAATTCGTTGCATTTAATATGCCAAAGGATTTGTAGTTCATTAAAGAAAAGTTGGTTGTACGAAACTGCAAGCAATTTGTGTTATTTGAGTTAGGACAGTTGTAGTTTATTTTTGAAAATCAATAATTTGTTAATTTAAATTCTCGAATAAACCATTGAAAATTAAATATCCCAGTCAACCTTATAAAAACTCCACATTCAATAGTACTAGAATATTGATGCCCAGGACTGGAGCACCTCGCAATATATTGGGGCCTTGAGTTAATAACGAACAAGAGGCCGCCACTAGCATATGAACCAAAATTGTGAATGAGCCTACTGCGAAACAGTGTCTTTGGCAGCCAAATATTACCAAATATTAAATAATTCCTCTAATATGTGGAATTTCGTACCAGATGAAGTTTTTTTGCGGTTAGTTCTTCTGCATCACTTAAATATGAATAAAATGGCGGCCGAAGGTCTTCAACTCTTAGTGGAACAATCGTGTCAGAGCTGGTTTGAACTAATGTCAAACGCTTCAACAGTTGTCATAATCAATGGGAGTTGATAAGTCGACGGTCAAAAATCGCTTAAAAGCCATCCAATTCATTCAAAAGCAAGAAAACTAGGTGCCATACGATAAAGCCGCGCGATGTCGAAAGTCTCTTTGAACATTAAAAAAAGGAATGGTTTTTGCATAACATTGTAATTGGTGATGCAAAATGCATCCATTACGACAATCTTCAGCACAAAAAGTCATTAGTTGTGCCCGGCGAGCTATCAACATCCTTCGCGAGATCTAGTATTCATGGCATTAAGCTTATGATCTGTATTTTGGTGTGACCAGCGTTTCAGGATCTAGTAAAAGCTGCTCAAACCAAATGAAACCAACGCAGGGGAATGCTATCGGACTCAACTCCGCGCACTAAATCAAAAAAGGACGAAATAATAAAAAATTGTAACGACAAAGAGATTTTGCAGCATGGCATGTTACAAAACCGATCAACACCTACTTGGAAACACTGAAATTGGATGTCCTACGATATATTTTCTAGTTGTTGCGTTTGACCATAGGGAAGCAGCTCATAGTAGATGATTCCCAGCCAATCTCACCAAACACATAGCAAAACCTTCCTGATTGTCAATCCGAGCTTGCCAACAGTTTGAGCCGCTTCGCCACCCTTCACCCACGACCGTTTGCGCTTCACGTTGTCATAAGTGAACCAATTTTTATTATCAGTCACCATTCGCTTCAAAAACGGGTTGATTTTTTAACGATTCAGCAACGATTCGGTCCATGAGGTTTTTTGGTGTCAATTCGTGTGGCACCCAAATATCGAGTTTTTTTTTATGTAGCGCCTATTTATTTTCCTATTTCCCTACAAACGTAAATAGAAACTGATTGGATACTCGAAATATTGTTTATTTGAGTACTCTGTACTCAGATCAAACAAACAAATTCAATAGTTGACCGAGGGACATTCCAGCCTTAAGTTGTGCAGGTTTTCAAAGACGCAACAGAAATAACAGAAATGTGTGTACGACCGAATCCAAAATAAAAACGCTCCTGAAAATCGCTGTGCCCTGATTGAACCTTTAAATTAAATAGGAGATATATTCCAATCTGAATCCTTGTGGGATATGTTATTGTTTCAGAGTAATTTAAACCACAACAAAGTGTTAATGAAGTGAGACAGAATTGTATAGCGGCTATCATTTCTAGTAGTCCTTTATGAAGATGTATGAAATATATTTTTCTAACTGAAGTAAACCACACCAATTTGGGCAATTTTAGTTGAAATATCTTTCATTTATTGAAAAACTCAGAAGGAGGGACAAGATTTTATGAGTACTACCCAATAAAGAGGAGTTGAAATGTGCATTAAATACTAATCTGTAGAAGGAATGGGAGAGACTAAGTATCCAAACTTGAAGGCTTCTTTTTTTGGTTCCAAACTCTTGATGCTCAAACGTGTCTGCAGACAGACGGACTTTAAGTAGGGATTTCCTTTATAAGTGATCCGATTGGGACACAAATGGAAAATTTTATTAAAATTGATATAAAAAAGTACACAAAAATTGGGTATTTCTAACTGAATTTGCAACAACATAAATTTTTTTTTTTCATACAATGGTGGGCAGATTTGCCCATCGGTTGTTATGACATCTTTGCATCGAATAAATATTTCATAGAGAAGTGCGTCAATAACTGCAAAAATATCTTGAAAATGGGACACGCGGAAATAGCTCAACTAGTTTCAAATTATTTTATGCCTTTATATGTCCGTCCGTCTGTATGCCTGCCGGCAAGAATGTTTCTATGAGAGAACTTAGAGAAACTAAACTCATGGTATAAAAATCTTCAAATGTTGCATTGTTGCAAGAGTACATTCAAACTTCATAGCTGGGAATGCAAAGTGGTATCCTAATTAATGCATTTATATTAAGAGCCTTTTAAGCTGGCGCTCAAGTATTTTATTGTTTTGCATGAATTTTCTTTACATTATTATCGAATATTGCATATATTAACTATATTGATTTTGATTGAAAAGATTATTGGATTTTTTTTATTTTTTTTAATCATGCAAAAGTCCTTTAAACTTTATTATTTAAAACAAAATTTTCCATTTTATTCAACTTTATATGCATCATTACTTCACTGCATAAAATGCTGCATACTTTCAGGCTGTCAACTTGTAACAGTGAAATTCCATACGCATTATTATCGCAGCCGTACGATCTAATGTCAACGGAGACATTTACTCTACAATGCCTATAAGAATTTTTGTTTTCCACATGTTTTCACATCTTTTTACAAACATTTTGTAATTTTTTATTTTTTATTTGTTGCCTACTTTTTGTTTGTACTATAGCAAACCCATTTGCTGCAATGATAAATTGCACAAAGCAGTCATTCAATGTATGAATAGACGATGATGATGATGATGAGGATGACGATGACGATGACAACAACGCTATTGAAAGCCAAAAAGTCAACATAGTAGCGTAGAAAATGTTTGCCAACAAAATAGAAAAGGCGACCGAGCAGTTGTCCTCTAAGTCAAGACATGCTTCATTTTGTGCTTATCAACATGTTCATAACATAAGAGAGACAAATAACCCCAATTGAATGTCTCGTTGTATACATATGGCATGATGAGGGCGACATAGCTGCAAAGAAAGGTCGCTGTTTGCCTTGTGCTGTGTAAACTCTTTAGCGGTAAACCACCACGTGACATATACAAGTATTCATGGCATATATATATACATATATCCTCGTTCATGTATATTTTTTTTTTTGTATTCATATCGAAAAATGTTTTGGCGCAAATAAAAACATAACCCGAGATGACTGCACGTCTAAATACGATAATTCAGCACAGTTTATGAAGCAGCCAACACGCCTGACAGTATGCAATGGTTTTTTGTTTTTTTTTGTTTCTTTTTTATTTGCAAAATTGAATGTATTCAGTGCCATAGCGTCTACTCTTCACTTCGTGTTGATGACAGACAGACAAATGAATTGAAGTGGGCAAAACTTAGATGAATTCTAGATAAAAAGGACTTGCAAAGTTGGTCTTCTAGTATATAAGAAACTCAGAATAGTACGTTCTATTCATTCTTTACTGGTATACTTTAGACAAATGAATTATATAGATTTCTAATTACTGGAAGACTTCTATTGTTTTAACTCGTCAAACGATTAAAAATGTAACAAAAAAGCCTTGTTTTCAATTGTTTTTCACTTAAATTTTTAACTAAAACATTAATTAAATAATTATTTAATATGTTTGCTTCAAAAAAGTGCATCCAAAAAACTGCTATAATAGCTGCATACAAATTTTTTTTACAAATATTTATTGCGAATATTAAATATGGAAACATTAACAATAATTGCGTGGGCAAAGTAATGCTATACAAATATATTATGTAAATAATTAAAAAAAAAACAAATATGTATGTGCAACAATTATTTTATTTCTGTAAGAGTTTACATATCTGCTTACAAATTTTATTTTTTCCATTTATCGTCATTGTATAATTGGTAAAGTAATTTATATACGCGAGTACACAAACATATACACACATATATAAATATTGTACATATATATGCATACATATATATGCATTATTGTTATTGTAATTGTTGTCATTATATGTATCTACAAAGTTATTAACGTTGGCAGTGAAATGCAATACAAGCTCTGAAAAAAGAGCTGCAAAGTATTAAATGAAACAATAAGAACAACAACAACAACAACAAAATATTGTAGTCAAAGTATGTAACCGACTAAATTATACACTGCATACTACCATGTTTATATCGTAAGGCATAATTATTAAAAAATAAATCAATATAATGAAAATCATATAAAAAAATAAGCAAGGAAAATGTTCGATTTATAATAATATTTAATTTTTAATCGAAGACGACACAAAGCTATAAGTTTTATAGCCTCTCGCACGCCCACAATTAAGTCGATTTAACTACACCTCATATGAGCTAAAATATTAAGCCTAAATGGCTACAAATCGTACCAAAGAAATAGATTTACTCATATTCCAAAACTATTATGTTTTCTGAGGCAGTGAATAAAAATATGAATCTTCACAAAAAGCGTACGTGTTATTATACTCGCATTAAATCATCTTCGTTAAATGGAAATAATTTTCAAAGCAAAATGACAAAGGAGTTCGATATCTGACAACGTCTGAACCCATCGATAGTTGTAATAAAATAATTATTGGCTTGAAAGGAGTGGCTATGTGATGTCCAAGTGATAACAAACAATATATGTATCTACAATTATCAGGATCTCCTTTGTCAACAATTATTACTGATATTAAAAATGGACGAGCTATTAGAAAATCAAATTATTAGTTTGACTAAGACTCCACGTCTATTAACTGACACATAGGTGGCGCTACTAGTATTATATGATATGATTTTAAGTTAGCCCCAATATTCAAAAGACATGAGTATAAATTTGACAGCTGTCGTACTATTTCTTTGTAAAATTTCGCGTGAAGCAACTTTTATTAGTTTAAAAAAATTAATAAAAAGGAATTTCGTGTGTTAATCAAGCTTTGCTTTTTGGCAAAGCTTCAAAGAAGTCGTTTGCTCAGTTTAAACGAGGCGAAATGAGCACCGAGTTCGATGCACACAGTGGACGCCCCAAAGAGCCTGTTATCGACGAAAACATCAAAAAAGTCAACAAAATAATTTTGTTTAACCGTTAAGTAAAATTGATCGAGATTGCTGAGACTCTAAAGATATCAAAGGAACGTGTTGTCGTGAATGAATAATTGGGTATGCGAAAGTGGGTGCTCACAATCAACCAAAAACAGCAACGAATCAATGATTCTAAGCAGTGTTTCGAGCTGTTCTATCGTAAAAAGCCCGAATATTTGCTTCGATAAGTTATATTGGATGAAACATGATTCCATCATTTCACACCGGAGTACAATCGACAGTCAGCCGAATGGACTGCACGTGATGAACCGAATTCAAAACGTGAAAAGACGCAAAAGTCGGCCGGCAAGGTTATGGCAACAGTATTTTGGATGCATGCGCATGGTTTAATATTCATCAACTATCTTATAAAGGGAAAAACGATCAACGTTTGACGGACAAAATCGCGGAAAAACGGTGGTGTTTTATCAAGACAATGCACCGTGTCACAAATCAATGAAAACGTTTGCTAAATTGCATGCATTTGGGCTTCGAATTGCTTTCGCATCCACCGTATTCTGCAAATCTGGCCCCAGCGACTTTTTCCTATTCTCAGACCTCAAGAGAATGCTCCCTAGAAAGAAATTTAGCGCCGATGAAGAGGTTATCACCGAAACTGAAGCCTATTTACAGGCCAAAAACAAATCGTACTTTAAAAATAGTAGACCGCTATAATCGTTGTATCGCCCTCGAAGGCAACTATATAGAATAATTAAATCAAATTTCATAAAAAAAAGAAGACTTTTTTTTAAGTTAGCCTACGAACTTTTCAGCCGATTCGTCGAATTAAAGACAAGGATTTTTACTCACAAATTTGAATGTATCGATACTTTTATATATTGGTATAAAGCATCGATATTATGAATAAGTATCAGTACTTTCACTATCTATTTCTCTCTATATCTCTTTTTTACGCATTTCTTTCACCCAATAAATTGTTGAAAGAAATGCAAAGATAAAGACGGGAGTAGCGGCTAACACTGTTAGTTTTCTAATTAATATCTATATTTCTTTCTCTGTTTTTGTTGTTCCTATGTTTTATTTTTCTCGGACACACAATCGCTATTTTAGGCAGCTGCATTATATATGATATTTCTGGATACACCTTACAGATCTATGTGCTGGGAACTGTAAGGCAGATATGTGACTAGAAATTTTCAGGCATTCAAGTGCTGACCATGACACCTGACTACAGAGTATACATTTTTTTATGTTGCCCACCAAGCCTTCTCGATACAAATTCGTCATAACACATATAGATATAACTTTGCAGGGTATTCATTCAAATGGATAAAAGTTGAATTATGTATAATGCATGTGAGAACCGCAGTAACCCAAATAAAACAACAACCGCAACAAAAACAACAACAGCAACAGCAACAACAGCGATAAATTTAACACTTTAACAGTTCTACAAACAAACACAAACAGAAATGCAAAGCTGCATTCTTGCTGAATTGGTCGCCATTTCATCTGCCATTTTATATTTTATTTCATTTCAATCGTAATGTAAGCCGCCGCCCGGCCATACTTCGTTCGTTATACGTAATAAATATCGACGGCGTTAATTTTTGCCAATTACAACACGTTTTAAAGTTAAACAGCGAAATCCAAGCCGTCGTTGGTGTCGTTCTGTCGTTCTGTCGCTTCTGTCGTCATCATCATCACAACGCGACGCGACACGATGGCTGTTTATTTAAATACTTTCATGTGAATTTTTATACATTCGCAATTTAATTTGTTTAATGAGTGCAGGCGGCGCAATAAAATGCATTTATTGTCAAGTGACAAATGCCACAGCACACAGCTAGATGTGCGAGTGTAGTGACAGAAGTATGCGATCTGAAGTTGTATGGTAGCTATAATAGATAATATCTGACTGAGCTCAAATTCGAATGAACTGCATCTTAACCTTTTTTTTTTAAAACCATTAGAAGTAGACATGGAAATTAAATAGATGGACTTACTGCTAGATAAGCCCACTGTTTTTATTATAACTTGTACTGTCCGTCTGTCTGTGATGCATATTAACAACTTTGTTAAAAATATGATCTGCTATTTATAGAACTAACCTCGCACTGCAATAGTATGCAGCAAACGAGAGACATGTGACACTTTTGGCTTTGGCTTTGCTGTGGCATGCGTCGGCGGAGTGCCAACGGAGTTGGTCAGAGGTCGCACAGTCGGTCGCTTGGTTTGTTCTTCTGAAAGTTCTGTTGCTGACATTTTGCAATTATTAACTTTAATTCTATATATATGTATGTTGTCTGGATATATTTATATTTCTTTTTATGCAACATTTTTTTTTTACTGCCTGTCGCGCCGTCTGTTTGTTATTAATTTCTTGTTATTTATGTTAATAATTTTCACTTAATATGCTTGTAAATTTTCGCAAATTGGTTCATTGGCATTCTGCATAAATTAAATAAAGAAAAATATTATGCTCGACTCTAGCGAAGGTGGACATCTTTTTTAAAAAATGCACTAAACTAAAATGGCAGCTTTTGAATAATTATTAAATGTTTGAAACCGTTTTCATCTTCTGTTGTCATTCTGACTGGTCCATACCCTTAGAAGCGGTTACAACTTGTTAGCTGGAGTCTCTATAAACGATCAATATGCAACTAAGTGCTCTCGGGTTGAATAAATCAAGCGATAAAAATTTTTTCATAATACTTCATTTTTTGAGACAAGTCATGAATGCTGAACTAAAGACTATTGAAATAGCTACTTGAGTAGCCTCCAATAAACAAATTTCTTTCTCAATTGTGAACAGACATGAAATCAAATAGCTAGCTCATGCTGACTTAGGGGGCTTTCAAGAATTACTTAACGCAATTTGGGGGGAGGGGGTTCTTGTAAAATGTTACGATGCGTTACAGGGACGGGAAGGAAGTTCGAACAACGCATTACGCAACATTGATTTTTTTATACACAGGTTCTCATGCTGACTGACCAGCGCAACTGTCTGCAAACCATACTGTCTGCAGCACTACTTATGAATGCCGCCAAACAGAGATAATTAGGAGTACTTTCACTCTGTACGACCTGCATGAGAGGTTTTGTTGATGTTTTATATAGAATACTTTGACCTGACCATGACTGGATCTTGGCAGTCGCGGCACAAACTTGGGCCTAATGAGTTTCGGTAAGGAAGAAGCTGTTGGTAACAGGGAGCTGATACACATATCCATAAGGAGTGGAACACGCTTCCTCAAATCATTACTCAAATGATGGCTGAATCGATGATGGCTGAATCGAACACCATCAAGTCAATGACATCATCTTTGTAGATAATTGGCCGAACGAAATCTCGAATTATCGGAAAGTCATAAACTTTGATATTCAACACTAAAAAAAATACAACTTGGAGGCCCTGTTCTAAGCGACTAATGCAGCTGGGCGGAGCGCATACAATCGAGTTGAACGATGCATGATGACTTTCCTGCCGTCCCCTGCCCAATCCATCAAACCTCAGTGTTACCAAGTCAGCTAAATAAAGACTCACCCAAGTTTTCCCCACTTCTTGTGTGATTTTTCGTTGATCTATCGTCTCCTTTAGAAGGGTTTAGTCAATGCCTTACGATTTCTTTATCCCATCAGTACAATCCGAACTATTTCAGTTGCCACAAGATTGTGCAAATGCCGTCGTGAAAGTAGTATACACAGTAGTAGAACACACATTCTGCAGAATGCATTACGGACTGCTGTTGCGCTGCAGAATCAATTGAGCTACAAACTGAACCGGCTCAACCAACAACAAATAGATTCTCGAATGATCGTAGAAAGTAGAAAAGATGTGTTAACCCATTTTCTTCACAACCTTGCATCGTATACACTCGCGTCGTCGTCGGGTGTGAGCGTTGCGCCCTCAACAGCAAACTACAGAGACATCCATTCAGAGAAAAGCTGAGTCAACGGGGACCTCCACTCAAATAACGATGCAGGGACTACAGCAAGTACAGATGAATTTGCGCCCAACAGGTGACCAGAGCTTAAACTGCTTAGTGTTTTTCGATGGACGACCGCAACAGATGTTCGTAAATACTGACACATACTGTGGTGTGTTAACTGCATGAGGTCGACCTATTGCCGTTGGCGGGCGCCGGTCACACAATGGAGTCGAACTTCGAAGAATAACCGTTTATGGTAAGCGGAGCTGAGCGACGCTCAGAGAGCTTCGTATGCCAATCTTTTACGACTGCTCCGGGAAACCTATCAGTCTTCTGAAGATATGTGAGAGCAATGTTGAAATATCACCCACTATATGGAAGCAGGCAATAGATCCCATTTGCATGTAGAAAGAATGAAGCCTTTTCTAAAAGTATTATTTGTAAAGAATCGACGACAATCCAAGTTTGTGAGTTTTAAAAATGGCTAGAAAAAATATTGTTGGAAATCAATTTTAAAAAAAAGTATTGTAAAACTTTAAGAGATTTAATGAAGCCACGACTAATGAATTGAAAAAATAAATTAAAGCATTCCAAAGTTGCAAACAACAAATCTATAAAAAACCTATTTTTTTAACAGTATAAGCGCAAATGAGTAAATTAAAGAATTATTGCATTCAAATAACAAAAAAAAAAAAAAATGTCTATAAAATTAAATTTATGCCCAACCTGCACTACACAAATGCATAAATATTATCGCCACCATTGCATAAACTATTTTTCCATTTGAACGCGTCGCTGCAGAACAAACAGCGCGAATAGCCAAAACGCTGTTCATATACAATAAATAAATTCCATTATTATTTGAATTAATAAAATTTCATACAGATTTGTGAAAACAATTTTCAAACTGGCCATCCAAAGCCCAATTGTGCACAATACTCGTACATGACTCATCTGCCCTGCAGCCATGGCCGCTGTTTCTGCTGGGCTATGTGTGTATTTAATTATCCAATTACAGCAAATCAACTTAAATAATTGAAAAAATAAAGTGCAAAATATAAAACCGAAATTTTAATGCGATATTTGGCATAGTTTTACAGCCTGAAATAGCGCGAAATGAGGCAGCTGCTAATAAAACTGGTTAAATGCGCACAATTTTGGATTTTCCAAACTTAAATGGCGAAGAAAAACATTTTTGAACTAAATGAAAAAAAAAAAAGAAAAACGAAAAGTCAACGAAATTAATTTATGCCAAGTGCTGCTTGTACATATTTTAGATTTAGCAGGCGTGGTTACAAAGTTTGGGCGGATATGTCACACCGGACTCGATTTTGAACGATGCAACTGCATATCGCATTTCATTCGCATTTCACTGTGTATTGTCTGCTGCCAGTTGGCAAGAGTCATTGGCTTTATTTTCGCTACGTATGCATTTTTGTGGTCCATTAAAGAGTCAACGCGAACAACAATAGAAACAATTGCAACAATTGGTAAAGTATCAACGATAAGCCAGCAACAATAGTACAAAGTACCAACCAGTAGCCACTACAATAACCCATGCAAGGTTTGTTTCAAATATTTCGGTAAAATGTATATTTTTTAATTATTGAATCTTATCTAATTTGAATATGGCCAAAATGGCAAATGAAACATTCACATTTAAATGAATGTACATGAAAGCAATTGCATTCATTACTTAATAATCACTATTTATATTCATTCTAATTCATTCATTAGAATGAATGAATATATTCATTCTAATTAATTTCAAAAGAATTCTGAATTTTTGATTGTTCATTAAATTTATTGAATGAATGAATGCAACACATTCGCATGGTCAGATTGCGCTTCATTTTAGTGTCTCTCACTCTTTCTTTCTCTCCAGTTTTCATACAAAAACTCAGAAATGAGGGGCAGATACCCCTTAGAGAGAGGGTTGACACGTTCATCAAAAACTAAACTGAAGAAAGAATAAGAGAGACTCAGCATTAATTGTCTCCAAGTTTTTGTTGTTCGTACGTTTAGCCATATCTATATCTACACAATTTTTGTAGGGGTCTACCCTTTTCATTATGAAATTTGTATCAGGTAAATGGACAAAAAGTCTCCAAGTTCTTGTTATTCACACGGGCAGCCGAACAGATGGACAGACGAGTCTTATCAACTCGACTTGATACTTTATTGGATCTGCCGCGTCTGCTTCTGTTTATTATTTAATCAAACTCAATAAGCTATAGCCGCAGAGTATAAAGCGAGATATTTTCTGTTTGAGTGTTGGGTTAATCTCTGGAACTGATTTAAAAATTCTTTCACTATACATAAATTTTCAAAAACTAGTTTTTGAAAACAGTTTCTACCAAATTCTCAAAACCAAAAATTCGGTGTCATGGATGCACAGGATTACTTTATATAAAGTCCTAGCTAATAGTTTTATTGTTGATCGCTGATAATAAATTAGTCTATAATGTCTCTTCTGAAAATGCCCGAAATGTCCCAACTAAAACTAAAATATTGGATTCGGAAATATTAATAAAAATATCTGTCGAATCGATTAAGCTATGTGCGTCCATATATCCATGCCTCCATTCCATAGTTAATCTAAGAACTTGTTTCTCAGAAAATTAGAGACACAAACTCTTAGCTTTTTTACTCTAGATTTACCACATTGTTGACTGATTCATAAATCCCAATATTTGAAGATGTAAGCTTCACGAAATCGGAAATGGAAGTACCGAATACTAAAACGCACATAACGTACGCATCTACGTCTATAAAGAAGCACACCATAAGATCGAAGTTTTTTTTCAGTTGCTAAAAATATATAACTAGGTCGACTGATGGGTACTAAAGCTTTGGTTTCAATGAAGTTATTTCCTAACTTAATTGAAGGGTCAAGATTTTATGGATCATTATGCAAAGAAACCAGCAGCAATGATGAATCGTAAAGCAGCAAGTATGTCGCGTGAATGGACGGCTAAGAAATTCACAAAGATGATTGGAATAAAGTGTGCGAACAAGTTGGTACACGTACACTTCTTGAGTCTGCCTATTGAAATTCCGTATCTAGAAGATGATGGTGGCTTTTTAGGTCCGTTGGATTGCCAGCCTATACCTTTCAGTAAATCCGGAAATCCACTGTAACCTTTTTGGCTTCGGTTGTTGTTCCACGTGTAGTTTTAGCAGCTGCTAAGGTAGCTATGGAGAAATTCGCTGCGATAAAGGTGAGACAGAAAGTTTAAAATATAATTTTCCCTCACAAAATATATTATTTTATAAGTAGGACGAACTTCCTGCCACCATTATTGACAACCACAAGAAAAATGCTGGTGGTGAATTTAATACTAACTTTGGACTAGCCATTGGCATTGAAAGATAAGATGAAGAAGCTAACGTCAGTGAACTGAGCGTAGTCGCAGCCGGTAGCACAGATGAAGAAATGAAGAGTATCTCTAAGAAACAAGGTATGTGTGCTTCGAATTCTCGTTTATTTTTTTTCCTTTTTTTCTTTTCAAATTTAATGTTCATCTCACGATTTGGCCAAACCCATCAATTGACATGTTCATTGAATACATATTATCTGGAAACAATAAAAATATTAACTTGAAGGCTATATATGTTATGGTGTCTAAGATCTCGATGTTCAGATGCTCGATGGCAGCCAGATAGACTGATATGTCCATTTGACTCGATTTTATGTATCGACACTATCAGATTTAGCTGACCTAAAGGCAACAACAAAGCCAAGAAAGGTGAGCCTAGAAAGTTAAAGTAAGGCAGCTTTGCACAGGGTCTACGACTTTCATTGGTCCGATGTTGACCTTTATGAAATACTTTATAAAGTTTAACGAAACAGACACCAAATTTTGCGTTTCTATCTAAATTAACAACAACAAGAAAGATCAATGCAGCAGAGCCGTATCGGTATGGAGATACGCTTTACCCCCATTAAACTTTAAATTTCTATAAGGAATTCGTTTCTGTCTATTTTCGTATAGGACATTTTTTTTTATAATATTTCTAGCTAATTTATACAAAAATAATAAAAGCTGGAACAGGCTTTTATTAGACCAACCCCTTCTTGTAGACCGATCTGGATCATAGAAAAAATATTTTATAAGGATTAACGTAAATTTTTTTCCAAATTTTATATTTCTAATAAGTAAATAAGCCAGATAGATAGATGCACAGACGGACATATATATACCAACTCGCCTTTTGATCGTGCTTTGTTACATAATTTGCACAAACTTAATATAGCCTTTTTCTCTATGGAAACAAAGTATAAACACATAAATTTGTTTATACATATTTTTTTAAGTAAAATAAACCATCACCGAAACTATTAAAAGGAATGATAAATAATTTAAAATGGTTTTCCTTCGATAAAATCCATGAAATTATGAGAAGGCTTAGGCTAAAGGTGTCCCAACTGAGCGGATACAACACATCTTATGTGAACATTTTATATGAATATTAAATGCAACCGTGCGACTACTTTAAATATGTTTTTGGCAATGTTGTACGGGTAGACAGACCAAAATAAGTCTAAGGTGGGCATGTCGGCCAATAAGGTGGTGGCTAACAGTTCTTAGGGATGCACGCGGCATCATACACATTGATCACCATAAAAACGGTAAAATTATCATCGGCGAATATTATTTAAAACTTCTAAGTTGATTTGATAATAATTTAAAGCAAAAACAAACACATTAGTGGATAAAAGTCATCATGATACACTCCATAAATTAGGCTACGAACAGTTAAGAATTGGCTGTGCGGTAAGAATAAATTTGGGTCGAATGAAGAGTTCATCATTCAAGCAGTGCCCCATTTTGAGTGCCTTAAAAAAACCTATTATTTGGAATGAATATGTATATTTGATTATTTCAAAATTAACTGACTTGTCAAACCACCCTAAAATCGAACATAAATTCTAACGAACTATAACATATTGGTCTAAACTTGGTTCGTCTTTCTAACATTTTTCTGTGTATAAATTATTGTTACTTAAAAATTCGATCCGAATCCGATTGGAATATATTCCCAAACAAATTTAAGTTTAAATTTGGGAAAGCGTATATCACGAAGTGGAGTGCAATCTACTGCAATCTACTTTCTTGATATTTTGATATTACGTTAATACCTGCCATCACACAATATTGTATATTATCATAATTATATATTATTAATATTTACCTGAGTCATTACCAACTGATATACTCGGATAGATTCGGTTCTAATTTATCTGAAATATATAAAAAGAAAATCAATTAAACTTCAATAATAAGTAATAATAAATAAGTAATTAAAGTTTATAAATATTTCGCCGCTACATAAACCAATAAAGTATAAAAATTAATAAATATTATATTAAAAAATATTAATATTTTAAATACAATATACACGATATATGAAAGGTTATCACAATCCGTTCGTTTATCATATATGGCTTCTATAATATTTTATATTTAATGCAATTTTTGATATTTCCTTTTAACATGTATCTTCATTTAAAAATCTTAAAACTAAATATTTTGAATCAGACCTTGCATGTACATATGTATATGCAGCTCTACCACAATGTTCACGTTTTCTGTTGCTGCACTTGCGGTTGGCAATATTCACGTTGCTGCGCATGATAATCACGACGACGTCGATGATGATTATGATGCGCACGCATTTGGGTTTTTATTGTTGGTCTGTAAACATTATTATTTTTTTTTTTTTCATTTTTGTTGTTATTTTTATTGCAACTTTCCATTGATTTTGTTGCAATGTATTTTGTTGACCGTCCATCCGTCCGATCACTTTACCATCTGCATGCAATGTGTAACTAATTTTGTGAAAATTTTGTTGAAGTTGCACTTGAAATGTCCAAAAGTTTAAACTATTTAACAAATATGGCATATTATCTATAAATATAATGAAGCAACAATAAAAAGAGTTCAGTTCCATACTAGCCGAAACTTGAAACAAACACTTTTATGCAAAATGTAAATATTGACGCAAACAAAAATTAATTTAATTAAAAAAATTAAAAAACACCACAAAATAACGTACAAAATTTTTAACTAAATCGAAATATTATGTCAGCACTTTGTAGTAGCTTTTTGTTTGATCGATTAATTCACTGAAATCATTAATTGAAATTATTTTCTATAACCGATTAATGAAATGTTTTGTGCAATCTGAATAATTGATTGAATTTTTTTTATTTTTTTTTTTTTTTAATATTTAACAATTTGAAATTATTTTTAGCAATGAAAATTTTTTTATATTTCAATTTAGAGTTTTTTTGATGCCAAGTAGCAGAAAGTTGTTTTTAATACAATTTTTGGTGCTGACCGAATTGCTAAATCAAAACAACATCCAACAATGATACCAAAGCCTGGGAAATATGAAGAGTAAATCACGTCTTATTGTCCGATGAGCCAGCAGCTTCAAAGTACTCGAAATAATACTACTGGATAGAATAATACCTTTGCAGGAGGGACGTATAAGAACACCAATTTAGATTTATGTTGAAGCATGATGAAGTAATCATTGAAGCTCAGGAGCACCAACGATACTGCCTTGCCTTGTCATCTTATATGTGAAACGAGTCTTTGATAAGGTTTGGCATAAAGGACTTCGATTTATTTATTTAATAAAATGGCCGTCAACCGTCGTTCGGTCATAGCCGCATCTAGGCAGGCGCACTGGCTGCTGTTATTTTGTGTGGACACTTGTTATGAATCCCAAGTACGCAAAGATATCTCCATAGGTGCTCATTCTATCTCGTACCCGGCCGACCTTTATTGCGTCGTTCAGCAATCAAGTTTGGGCTCTTACGTCCATTGAAATGAGGTGACCAACCCAGTTTAGCCGCTGGAATTTTATGCACTGGACTATATAAACCTTAACGAGTACCTTATACTGGTCGAGGTTCATAAGGACATAGAATAGTCGCAGACTATAATAGGAACAAAAATCTTGCGGAGAATCATTCGAATATTTCCAACGCCATCTCATCTGACTCAATCACGGTGCATGCTTTTACGCCATACAGGATCAGTTTCAGCGTCTTGTAGATCTTTATAATAACTTTCAAAGGACAATTTTACTTTAATTTGCTTGCTAAGCCCAAAATAGAATTTATTTGCAAGCTGGATTCTTCGCCTGATCTTCAGGCTGATAATGTTGTTGCTGGTCATTTCGGATCCAAGGTAGATGAAGTTTTCTACAACATTGAAGTTTAATAGAACCTGACATAAAAAAATACTTCCCTGTGTTTTTTTTCCTGTTCCTTATATTTTATCTTAGTAACAAAGAGAGCATACCGCGTTGTGGTTAGAAATAAAGTACCTGAAATAAATTTTATCAACGCTGGAGTTCAACAGTGATATGCGAAGGTCTGTATAACTACAAATCTTTCTTGAGTTAGAGTGCACTTAATATCTAATATGTTGGATAGCAGCTAAATGGACTAGTCATTCCACAAATTATGTCAGAATCGATTAAAAATAAATAGAAATTTTTTTTCTATATTAAATCAAAAGCTAAGAGAAACTTCGTCATCTGAAGGAACTTCGTGCGAGGAATATCAAATGACATATATGCTTACCTTCACAGGCTTCATAAGCCTTTCCTGTATTGAGAATAATTATGAAAATTTGTGACTGACAAACATTTTCAAAAGAGATCTATTTGGCTCTCTCACTGTCACAACTTTTGAAAGGAAAAAAGGAACAATGTGTCTTAATTATTCACCCATCAAGGAAAGAACATTAAATGTGTTAACGACGAAGTTTCCTTAAAAAAAAACTAAATAGGATGGCAACAGGCAGAGCGTAAATCGCAAGACTCTTTAACAGATATTTACAAGATAGTACGAAACTAATTAATTTATTTAAACAAATTGTTTAAATATACGTACAAGCAGACCAACAGCTTATCACGGTTTGTCTATGATCGCAAAGGTCGTTAAATTTACGATCCCCATAAAAATGTGTTAGTTCAATAATATCCTATATTTCATTAACAAACATTCATAGGTACGTGTACAACAGCCTTTTAGCTAAGCTAAGAAGAAAAAATAGATTAACTTGAATGGACTGCTGCCAACATTATTGGGGATCATAAAACTTCTACGATATTTCAGCCACAAGTGAAACCACGTAAGAGTATCAGCAATGATTTTAGGCATGCTGGAAAGTCTCCATTTTGTCTCATACCAACCAGAACAAATGCATACATTTATGCGGAAATGTTACATACATCACTTTTTGAATTTGCTAGGGACTTACAATTCTCATACCCTTACTTGAGCGGCTAGCGATCAGCCCGGATCCTAACTTCATGGAAGATCTATGAGCAATATTATTCAGCAAAATCTGCAGGAATGGCTCCAAGTTTGACGCGGTAAAGGATCTCAAAAAAGTATTATTCAAAAGGTGGGTTCAAATTGGTCTTACAACCCTGCTTGGTAAACTAAATACCGTTCAGAATTAATCAGATTTTTATGAAAATAGAAACGATTAAGAAAATGAAAAACCCTGAAATAAAAGGAATAAATATATAAAATCAAAAATCTAGTTTTCTTACGATGAAGTCCAATGCACATATATTTATTTGCTATGAAGTAATCATTTTTAATTCAAAATTCTTTATTCCAAAGAGTTTATTGAAATTAAATTTTTATGTTTTTGTTGCAATATATTACCATATATTGTATTCCAGGGCGTGTCCAGGGGGCAGAGGAGATTTATATAACATAAATATGGATTTAGAATAGTTTTATTGCAAAAAAAATGGTGTTCCAATCCACCCGATTCAATGAACCCAACCATGCCAGTCAGTATTTTTTGATCGTTCAATACATTTTTAAAACTTCGAACTAAACTTTTTATTGAACCAACATTTTGGTTCTGATTCTTCTGACTCTGCACGACGGATTTGGATCAAATTAACGCTAAATGTTACTCACAATAAAGCTGCTTATCTACCAGTAATTCTATTTTGAATGCAATGAGTAGCTTTTGCGTGATGCGCGCACAAACCACTCGAGTTTTTTTTACATTTATTTTAATTACAATTTGGTTGAGTTTAGCAGTAGAAATCATGATAGTCCCATGTTATGAGCGCTCCTATGTGATATATCATAAATCAAATAAGCTATGCAATTTTTGGAACTAATTCCAAATCACTAAAACTAACTTTTATTTTGATTCAACAGATCTTCTACATAAAGCAAATCAATTTTAGTTCCTTTTCTTTTAATTATAAAATTATTTGCCACAGTCTATATGCCCTCAATGTTAATTTTTAATAATTTTCTTGACTAAATCTTTAAACCTTTTCAGCTATGAGTAACGAAACCTTTTAAAGCTTTTACAAACTTCTTATCAAAGTCAATAAACTCTGTTCACTAGCTATTAAAGAGCAAAGAAAAAAATATCGCATGCGATAAATTTATGGCAACGATCGACAAACAGCCATAAACAGCAGAACGACAAACAACTCAACTGGCAAACGGACCAAAGCAAGGTCAAGTGGCTGTGGAGGCAAGTGTATGGAATGTATAGCATGGGAGAGCAACGAATCGTAACAACAGATAGTGAGCAAAAGAGATAGATATATATGAGATCAATAGTAAAAACAGAAAATAAAAAAGAACGCTGGAGGGAACGTATGGAGAGTATGTACGACTTCATAATACGCTGCAAAATACTTTTTGTAAAGCGGAACGCGAGTTAGATATTTTAGTAGAATAAATAACAGATGCAACAAATTTTGCATTTGTAGTGATTTAAGAGATAAAAATTTTTTTATATAAAGAAATTGTGCACAGATTTAATTCATTGAATACGAATTAGCTGAAGACAGCATAGGAGAAGCTAAATAACCAAACTCCAAGGCTCTTCTAGTCTTCAAGTCTCTACTTGAATGCTGAACCAGCATAAAAATAATTTTATACCTTTGACATACATTTGCTCAGTCTCAATAAACCCACTTACACCTTACTCATGCAGGGTATTCAAACAACAAAAGCAAGTACCAACGTCATCACTTCACACAGCATACAAAATCATACAACACAGATGACTCACACGCGTACAAAGAGAATCACTAAAAGAGCAAAAACAATCAAGAATAATGAGCGCAGCATAAAAAAACGCATAATATTCTAGCAACGACTGTGCGAGCAAACACACTCAGTTGTGCGCTCACTTGCACTATGACAAGCGATCGCGTGGGTGAATGCAATAGCTATATATAGATTTCAAACTGTTGGCGTGCAAATAGCTTGCGCAGAAAAGAGAGCGAACTACACTGCCATTCATGTGTGAGCAGTGCAGCTAATGTCTGAGTGATCGCACACGCTTGTTAATTAAAGTATCTGTGAGATACAAAATTTCATTCGAGCGTAGTTGATTAGTTGCTGCGTTCATTTCGAAGCGTTTGGGTGTGTTTTCGGCTGCGTACAGGAAAAACGATAATAAATAAAGAAGACGCCGCGCAAAGAATAAGAAAAGAAAAAGCAATAGAAACCAATTAAAACATATTAAAAACGAACAAACAAAAAAAAAACTAAAGCAAAAAAGTGTTAATTGTGCAGCAAAGCAGCAAAGGAAAGAGAAAACACCAAAGAAACGTGGAAATTTAGTGCAACCAAAAAGAAAAATTCAACCAAAAGAGAAAATTCAACTAAAATAAAATAGTAAAAAAACAAAAAACTGATAATAAACTAAAGAAATATTATTTAACATTGTATAATCGTTGAACACTCAAAAGAAATAAAAAACCAAAAAAAAAAAAAAGGAAATAAAAAAAATCAGCAACATTACAAACGACCCCCGCACCGAAAACGAAACGTACAAATTTCTTGGAACTTTAGCTGTTGGCAGTTGGACAACGTTTGCAGATATATACCATATACATATATATATATATATACACACACATTGTATCTATATACAAACCAACACCATTACACATCATACACACACACACACATATATATACTATATATAAATTAAATTAATACTACGAACGCGTCATGCAGGCGATCAAATGTGTTGTTGTTGGCGATGGCGCCGTGGGTAAGACCTGCCTGCTCATCAGCTATACGACAAATGCCTTTCCGGGCGAATATATACCAACTGTCTTCGACAATTACTCCGCCAATGTGATGGTTGATGCCAAACCCATCAATCTTGGACTATGGGATACTGCAGGTCAGGAGGATTATGATCGTTTGCGTCCATTATCCTATCCACAAACAGATGTCTTTCTCATCTGTTTCTCGCTAGTAAATCCAGCCTCATTTGAGAATGTACGCGCCAAATGGTATCCCGAAGTACGTCATCATTGTCCAAATGTACCGATTATACTTGTGGGCACGAAACTCGATTTACGTGACGATAAGGCAACCATTGAAAAGCTAAAGGACAAGAAACTAACACCCATAACATATCCACAAGGTTTGGCAATGGCTAAAGAAATTGGCGCTGTCAAGTATCTAGAATGCTCAGCGTTGACGCAGAAAGGTCTAAAAACTGTCTTCGATGAGGCTATACGTTCGGTCTTGTGTCCTGTTATACATAAACGACGTTCAGGGCCCAAATGTGCGCTATTGTAGATCAGCAGCATGTGTGGGTGGGCAGAAACAAAGACGTCGTCAGATAGTTTTTTTTTTTTATGTTGATGTTGATGCTGCTGTGTTGTGTAAGTTCATATGTACTCTTGGGTTGGGTTCGAGAACAAAGCGAAAAAGTTTGCAAAATTTATTATTATTTTTTTTTTGTTTTTGTTTTTTTTTTTTAATAGTTTTGTTGGTTTTATGCATATTAATATACATAATACATATATATATATATATAGAAAGAGTGTGTATTTGCGTTTGGCTGTAGTTGTATCTCTCAGATACATATGCTCTTTCTCGCTCTTTGTTTTATTGTCATCATCGTCAACGTCGTCTACTGTCAATTTGTGGGGGCACATAAAACATTGAAGTTGTATATTATGTATGATAAATTTATTTTTGTTTTTTTCTCACCCTCTCTCTCTCTGTCTCTTGCAACGTGTGGGGTGTCAAAGTTCTACGCTATTATAAAAAAAAAAAGAACAATTACTTAAGATAAATGCGCATGTATCTGTAGAGACTTGTAATTAAAACATATGCAGATATATTTTTCTTTTATAATAAATATATGAGTTATTATGTTTTAAACTAGCTAAAAGGGGAAATCACCATAAATTGATTATTAAAATTTTTTTTTATAATATCAACTCAGAGCAAGCCTTAGTTAATAAAGCTTAGGAGTGCTTATTTATGTAGATATATGCCCGATCAACCGCAAAAGTCAAGTTGCTTGTCTGTCTTTTGTAATAGTTCTTGGCGAAGATCAAAGCAAGAGCCTTCAAATTTAGCTAATTAGGCGCTCTTATTAACTCTTCAAACAAATTGTACTGGACGTGACGTTTCATGACATTAATATTTATGTGCTTTGCACAACAAATAGGCGAACGGACAGACGGACATATCTATAGATACTTTGCATGTTGAGCTATTTTTGGCATGCTGTGTAGGAAATCAATCAGCAGTAATATCAAATTAAATCAATTAAAGTACTTCTCTACTATTCTATTAAAGATATTCTACATATTCTTAATTGAATTAGGTCAAACAAGGCAGCACATGAGTAATTGGACTTCAGTAAAGAAAGTATATCAATCAATAGGCTACCAAGTGGAGCACCAGTTAAACATTTAAGAAGTGAAAAATGCAAACAAAAAATGTTCGTTGTTTATAATAAATTTGTTTTGAAAGATTATTTCTCATATTTGTATTTTCTTTATCATAAATTTTCAATTGAATAAGTTACCTAATACGAACAAAATTTCATGGAACATATTACGCATGTTTTTTTGCACCAAAACTCTTCAGAAATAAATACATTTTTCAAGAATATATTTTGTCTATTTCCTCAAGCGTAAATAGGCAAGCAACCAAATAAAGTTTATACATAAATTATTTAACAAATTAAGCAAGTAGCTAGCCCCCTTGTTTGCTAGTTGAACCCACATCTTTATGAGCTACCAAAATTGATTTTGTGCTTTAATCAATTTATATATAAAAATTTGATAAAAAAAAAGCAAAATACCTAAAAAGCTGCTAAGCATTGCCTAGAAACGCATAGTGAAATCTTATCAACTAAATAATTTCTTAAATACATATATTATAGTTGATAATGCAATAACATAGATACACACACACACACACACATACACACGCACAGCACAAAAGAAAAGCAAAACAGTTATATATTTCTTACTAAGTTCAACTAAATATGTTAGTTAGCATTATTAATATTAATATTAAAATTATTATTATATATTATTCTTTATGTATTAATTAAATTTAGTTTTATATAAAGAATTCATATTGTTGTACTGTTTTGTTGTACACTAAAAAAATAGAAAAAAAATTGAAAAAAATTTAATATATATAAAAAAAATATAATACGCTATAATTATTGTCTTCCGTAATTGTGCAAAGTATACAATTTATATTATATTCTAGATATATAATTGCATTTTCTCTATTTTATTTATTTGTTATTTTTTTTTTACACCGCATTTTATACAATTTTTTTTTTTTTTGCATTAAAATGACAAAAAATGCAATTGCAACTGACAGAAATATTATTACTGACTTTAAATTAATGAACAAATTATAAATATAATAGACAAAAAAAAAAATAATGGTATATCTTTTTGCCAAAATGTGCTTTATATATGTACGTATTTAATATGTTACAAAAAAAAAAACAAAAAAACAAAAACAAATTTATCTTTAATACTATGTAATAATAATGTGGAAATTTTTGATATTAATTAACCAATTGTATATTTTTAATAAACTATAAAAAAAATAAAAACAAAAAAAATTGTTTGACTTTATTACGCCACACACTTATTTAGTTAATGGTTTGTATTAGAATCAGAATCACCTCAACAAGATATATCTAGCCTACTATAGCACTTATTTAGGGCCATTTGGCTCAATATATCACACTAATAGTACTCCTAAATACTAAAATGAAGAGAGATGGCATGGTATTTCGAAATCGTGTGCTGACTACTGCAGATTATTTACTAGTTATACTATTCACATGTACTGCAAGGATGGATGCAGTAACTTTGAATGTAACACAGCTCCCGAAAACTGTCATCTATTAATAGACTACTGTAAAGTTCTTAACAATTGATAGTAGACAGCCTAGTAAATTTTAACAAAAATGGAAAAAAAAAAAATTAGTTCCATGATTGAACATATTTTTCTTGTGAAAAATAGTCATCACAGATGCCAAGAAAAGATTTAATAAATACTGTGACTACTCTGTATTGACAAAACACACAGGCAACGAGTCTCAAAAGCTGCAAAATAATAGTCTTCATGAGCTTACAAGGTGCCTCTGATACGTCCGCAATACAACACTACACCAAGACTTGAGGCTGAACACCATACAACAAGACCATACAAGCCGCTACAACTTCAGGCTGCTAAATCATGCCAATAGGCGTCCAATAAGAAGATTAAGAAGGACTATTATTAGAGTCGGCGCTACACCTAATAGACGGAGATGACTGTTTATAAATTTCGAAAACACTATCACAGTAATTTGTACAATTTGGAGATTGTAATAGAAGACTGCAACATGATATGGTTATAGGATATACCGAATCCTGATACCTATCAAATAAAATAATTACATATACATATATATAAACCAAAAAAAAAAAACTAAAAATTTCAACGGATTACAGACTACAGAGTTCCATTGTGATTGAAGCAGCACAAGTGATGCCTATCGTTTAGGTCGCCCAACAAAATTGTCTATAAAATCCATGATATTGAACTGTATGCATCTCAACTAAGCAGTTGCATCACATTTTACATGAATATTTGTATATTAAAAAGGTATCCCGTGCTGGGGTAACACTAGTTCGTACCACTTGATCATCAGTACTTCAAAAAAATGTATTTGGTTATGTGCTGCCGCAATCTGAACGAGTATTTGCGCTGTTTCGTTAACCTAGCCAAAACATGAAAACATCTCACGACATCAGAGACCAAGAAACAAGCAAAACAGTGTTTCTATGCGGGTGTATGTGCACCAAAGAAAACCAAGGTGCTGGGTCTGTCGGCCAACATGTTCATGGCCATAGTTTTTTGGCACACACGCGGTGTCATACACATCGATTAACTTGACAAGCGACACGCGATCACCAATGAATCAGAATGAATTATCGGAAGCAGAAATGATCACAAAAAAGTATACACGGGAGTGTAGGCACCATGGCTAAAAATCATAAATTGAACAACGAACTGCTACCCAATCCAGTATTTAGCCCCCGTGACTAGTTCCTGTTAAAGATTTGTGTCGAAATAAACGCACATTTTTGGGCTTTGATGTAGTACTTAAAAGCAATAAAACAATTGAAAGAAAAAAGAAGGCTGCAGTCGAGTAGACTCGACTACGAGAAATCTTGTTCCCAACGATATGTATAAGGTGTATCACTTCTAGGGGTCCGATCTTGACCTATATGGAATACTTTCTTATGAATCAATACACCAAATTTGGCATTTCTGGCTAAATATACAAAGACAATAAAAAAATTTTCCATATAAAAGTAGAAAATAGGTTTTAGTGGTGTAGCGCATTCATTGAATACAACTGATCTGAAGAATGAAGTAGAGAATATAAGTATAGAAATTCGAAGGATCCATCGGAAGCTATGACGTTTCTGGAAGTTTGTGGACTCTATCCCAAAACGAACTTCTTCGGCTTGGCGAATTAATTTTTCATCACCAGTGACAATCCGATGCAAAAATGACATCTAGATGGTATTATATTTCTTATATATGTAAGTTTAATGGAGTAATAGGTAATCTCGAAGTCGAGCACATTCAACTGCAGCGTTTTTCTTGTTAAGATTGCGTTAGATTATGCAGGGCCGGTTTAAGTCTATATAAGAAAAGAAAAAAAAAAGTAGCAGGGCATTTCACATTCTTAGTCATAGTCATACTTAATACTTACTGTGAATAGTATGTATTACAATTTTTTCAAGGAGTGGATTCAAGGATTATATTTATACTTGAACAGCTCTACGAGACAAATCGAACTAGCCATGTCTGTCCATATGTTTGCCTGTCTGTATATACCAAAATAAGTCAATCAGTTTCTAAGATATCAAACGGAAATTAAATATGGAAACTTGTTTACTTCCGAAGCTAAACATAAGTCTTTATCGTCATGCCATACTTACTAGAATATATAGCATCCATAAAAATCGATTTTTGTTTAAATATCTTTTTAATTATTTTTCAATCTCAACTTAAGCGTGTCCCGCTCACCGTTAAGGTTAGCCCACATAAGAACCCTCTACCCTTTTTTTGATCCTTTGATGAAAAAATGTTTACATTAAAAGCAGATATTATATAAGATGAGTTACATCACATCGACTATTAAGTATGGCAGCCATACAAATTTATATTATTACACTAATAATAATTTTTTCAAGAATAAGAAATATCCGACCAGAAATACCAACCTGGAACATTTTGTTGTGTGCAACTCGGTTTCACTTTTCTTGCATATTTTTATACATAATGCAAGACGACGGGTCATCGTATCGAATGGTTCAGCTAGATACAAGACTGAAGCACCAGAGGGAGAGAGAGAGAGTGAAAAGTGCATTTTGCTATTCTAATTTGATAAGTTTTATCATTTTGAAGCGGAAATCCAGTAATGTGTATGTAAGGGTCATTCCCCTGCTATTCGTCATTTGCAAATGTAAATACGAACGATGTGATGGCTCATTCAGTACCACTGGAAGTCAAGAAGCTATATGAACTTCGGTTCAAATTTGTTTTCATATTGGAAGAAATTAAAATAAAATCGAGTTCTATTATAAGCAAAGGTTTTCTGTGTAGGAACTTTAGCTCTTAACGGAAATTGAAAATTTTTAAGCATAATTTCCAGAATTGCACTGATTCAAAATTTCTTTTTAAATTAATTTTAATAAAACTTGTGCTATTTCTACGTACATAGCTGCGCATAAGAATAAGCACAGATATGTACATAAATTCTTACACGTATATAGCAGATAGCATGTATCTACAAGAGCATACAACAACGACGCAGCGTTGAAGCGACAATTGCAATTGTTGCACACAGACAAAATCTGTTGATGACATATGCAAATATGCAACGAAGATTTATGCGTGAATGAAAATTATGATGATAGTTGAGGACAGATATATAAGTAGCAGCAGCAATTCCAACAGCAACAACAACAACAATGTGCCATAAATATGCACTAATTCAAGAACTAATATGCCCAACCTAAATAAAACGTTGCCTGCCCTAAGCAGTGTACACAGCGCATGCAGCGTTGCATACTTTCAGGCTTGCTGCGCAAATTAGTCATCGCAGTTAATTAGCAACAAAAGCAGCCAGTGGCTAGCGGGCAACGGCAGGAAAAATGTGCTCAAATTCGTTCAAATTCAATAGCAACCAATTTATACAAATAGAGCGTGAGTAACCATATATATTCGCAAAATATTATCAACGCAATTTGTGTTGTAATTACTTCCGCAGTTTATTTTTTTTTTTACTTTTATATATCGCTCGATGGGTCATTGCTTCGGTTTGTACTTTTTCCATTCATTAATACTCATACATAACAGTTATTGTATCTGCATGTATTCAATCATTCATTCAGTTGCACACATATGTCTCATCCGGTTGACAGTTTTTGGCCAAGATGACTTGCTACTCGCTGGCAAACAAACAAATTCTACTTAATGCCCTAATAATGTGTAGGTATTTCGAACTATCTATAATCGTATCGTATCGATATGTAGTTGAGGTATTATAGATAGCTAAATATGTACATCGTAGTTATTACTGCCGCTGCTGCTGTTGCTTATGCTTGTTATTGCTGGCAATTGTTCGCATTCATTCACAGCTGTTATAATGAGAACTGCCTGCTCGTTCGTCTGTTCTGTTGATTGATTGCCAATGAAATGTGTTTGGCCTGTTGCGCTCGTTAGTCGCTGCCGTCGGAATTTGACAAATCTATAATTATGCGCTGCCAAACATTTCTCGCTGTTATGCAGCTGTGTACATGGTTGGTATGAAAAGTGTTGAGAATATAATTCAATATTTTATAGAGATATAAGGTATATTGGGTTGAAGGTGTGTATCTGTTTATGAAAAGCTGAATTATTTGAAGGTAAATAATAATTTCTCCCAAATTTATTTTTAATAATTTTCATTCAATGAGATTTATTTCAAAATTATTTATATTTGTTGCGAATGTGTATTCTCAATTAATTTAAAATTGAGATGTTTATAATTTTATTCATGAAAATTTAATGAATCACATGGTATGTAGTGCTTTCTTATGAAGCACTGAATCTGAATGACCACAGGTTTCTGATTTATGAATATACAACATTCAGGTTTTTCCCTTTTGAAATAAATTTTCATAGATCATAGAATTAACCGCTTTTCATGTTAAAGAGTTCTAAAAGTTGATAAGTTTGACCATCTGATAAACCTTACGAGTCGCTCTATAATGTGAGATTTATCAGAGAACATTGGACAGCAGTTACTCCCTGATCAATTTTATTATACCTCAGATAGGCCATTATTTATCAACAATAACATTCACAATTGAATATCATTTAATCAGGCATCAGTTGTGCTTGTGAGCGCGTTCATTGACTATCTTTCCCAACATGTTGTAAGTGTTTCGAGTATTTGGACTCTTTTACCTTTTTTTTCGCAGGTTAGCCTACAGATTTGGCATCCATATCTCCAAATCGGTTGGAGATAACCATATATTTGCAAATGACAGTTTGCTGCGTGGGCTGAGTAGCCAATAATGCTTGGCAGCTCGTATGCGTGTCCTTATCGCAGTCACTTGCTTAGCGAAGGTTAGCCTGCGAACCAGTACGAGCGCCATGTATTTGGCCGATGTATCCTGTTTGACCGGCACCCCCTCGATAAGCACAGGCGACCAATATTTGCTCGACAGCCCGATGTAGCTGTTCGAACGTGCAGTGGCCTACTCGGAACCCGAACTGGTGCTCTGGAATAATTACCCGAGAATCCACAATTCTAACAATCCTGGTGGCAATTGGTCTCTCCAACACCTTGAAAATCGAAGGGAGGAGAATGATCGATCGGTAGGACGCAGGGTCCCTTTCCGGCTTGAGAGGTTCGATCGCACGACTAGGCAGTGCCTTTAAGGTGGCGTTGCATATAGCATCATGACATGGTGCTCTGTTGACGCTGCGTCGACCAATTGTTTCTGCTATCTCGCTAGGGGCGAAGAACATGATGTGCAAGTCAATTTGGAGCGGTTGGGTTTGCCGCTCGTAACTCTCGTTTATTTGCTGCGGACTAGCAAGCTTAAGCGGCTGAAAGCGATCGGCAAGGTATCCAGTAAATACTGCTGCTTGCTCAGGATGGGTCCAGTGGGTGGCGAGACTTCATCCACCTGAAGCGTAAGCGTCGCTTTCAGTGATGCGTTGTAGGTTCTTATATGTTATCGGGATTCCTGCTGCTGCTGGCTTCAGGGGCGGCTTGCGAGCAGCTATTGTTGCTGCAGACTTTGTCGCCAAACAGGTCAATAGCATCCTCAATTTATGTGTGTGACGACTTCATCGATACTGAAGGTATTGAACCCGCAACACTTGATCCATCAAGAACAGCAATGCGAAATAGAATACTGGTAAGAAGATTATTTGGGACACCACCAAAAAAAAAAACACCTACCCCTCTTCAGGGATGAAACTTCAAATAAGACACCATTCTGTAATTAGTGTTCACTCCAAAAAAAGGCAACTCTTCCGAAGTACGGTGGCACTGAAACAAATCAACCGATCTTATCTGGGTTTCTAGACATTATATCATACCAGGTAACGAGAAAGGGTATGAATTATGCCAACGCCTCTCACAGTGATGAAGTACACTCAGAAGCACTCTGTACTTCTCCATATTAACAAGAATAGGATCAGATTGTTGAAGAAAGTGTTGGAATGGCACGATACCATTGGCTATTAATGGTAGTTGTGGGGGTGAAGTAGAGATGGAAAGTATGCAACAACCCATTACTCTTGCCATTCTTGGAGGTCTTAGCAGACCCATTAGAAGAGCTGATATGTTTAATTTAAGGGGATCCAAGGCCAAATGCAACCAACTGAGTGCATCTAGACTGAAGTCTCACAGGGAGACTGTTTAATGGCAAATCCCAACCTTTTTCTATTCAACGGAAGATATATTATCCGTTTCACCCAATTTCATTTGCTACCACTCTGTTAGAGAATAGATCGACAAGTAGGCTCAATCGATATATTTCTTAAACAAGTAGTCTTCATTCAAGTCTGCCCACCTTCTAAAGTCTATTGTGTCCGAGTTATTGCTTCTTTCTTTTTTATACACAAACACTATTCAGACCACCTTCGTAGCTAAGTGTGAGTGTGTATTTCGCCTTGTACCACCCCATGTAGCTTTTTGTTTGTTTGTATACAAATTGTTTGCTTGTTTCTGTATGTGTGTTGTCTATGCGTGTGACAGGTGTTTGTTCGAATTCAATGCCGGTAATGAATACTTTTTCCTTTTTTTTTTGCTTTAAACATTTTTGCATTATTCAGAAGGCAACCCTCGCTGTAGCTGTCCATCAACACTGCATGCGATGCGACAAATCGCATAATTGACCCAAATTCGAACATCAGCACGCATCATACTATGCGACAGACACCCAGACCAGACCAGACCAAACAACCAAACAACAAAACAACATGGGCAAATAGTATTACATACTCGTATATAGTATCTATGAGTACGAGTATCTATACTATGTATATATGTATATACGCAGCTACTTCACTGTTTTTGACATCGCATTGTTGCCCTTTGCCGCAACATCTGCCGCTTTGTTGCATTCATTCGACTTGCAACAACAACCGCCACACACAATTAAATGATAGACGAAAATCGGCGGAAAAGCCATCGGAAAAGCCAAAACTAGATGTTCGTTCATCTTCATTCGTTTTAATTAGCAAATGAAATAGTTGTAATTGTATTTCATGCTGTTTTTTTTTTGTTTTTTTTATATTTTTTCGGCTGAATTTTTTGTGTAAAATATTTTGGCTACCTTTCGATTTGGTGAATGAAATGCCGCTGACAAGCGTGAAATTCGTGCTTTGAGTTTTGTTGTTGTAAAATATTTTAAAATAGTTCAAATGTGTAACGTATAAAGAAATTAATTCGGGAACTGTTCTATAAATTTAGTTCATAAATAAAAAAATTTGGTAAGAATACGCATAGAAATATTTTACCTTTGTATCTTTATACACGAAATAAAGGATTCCAAATCTAAGCTGGAACTATACTATCTACACGGGTTTAACAGTGAGTAACAGTAGAACAAATATTCAGTTCAGATCAGCTTCGAAGCCTACATTAAAAAAAGTTTATAAATCTGGTATACATTGATATGTGATGCTTTCATACGTAGGAAGCCGCCATATGGACCTTTAAAAATAATATTGATACAAGGCAGTGCGATAAGTCTTCCATTCGAAAGGTACGGTAATTAATACATATGTTCAGCCTAGAAACAGAAGAAGTCTCCAAACCCCAATATCAGATTGATATATTAGGAGTTGATTTGCTAGTTTTGACATAGGTTAGTTGGATATACAAAATAATATAAATAGAGATGAATGAACAAAAACAATAAAAGCATCGTCTAACATCGATGGAGAAAACTAAATATTTACAAGTTTATATGGGTGTTACTCCTAAGAGTTAACGCGATACTTATGAGAATCGTCCATTCAAAGAAAACTTTGGTAACAAGTCGATTTTTATATAAAACCTGAAATATGTTTCGGTATTATATACTCCCTCAAAGAGGTGGGAACATACAAATTTATATATATGAGAAGCGCCCGTCACTAAAAAGTCACCATGTTGAATTTTAAATTAATAGAAAAGGTAAATGTGGTCGAGTTTGTTGTATAGAGTTTTTCTTGCAGGAGATGCTGATTTTTCAGAGTTATTAGGACCCTTAGAAGCCATTTAACAATAGTAGCCACTAAATAAGAACAACCAAAACTTATATATATATATATATATATATAAAACAAAAATGTTTCTTTATCCATTATAGATTACTACGCCATTCATCCGCTCACCATGAAATTTTGGGAAGTTATTGTATATACTCCCGCACATAGTATAAGCTTAATTCATCTATCCTAAAATATGGACTACATCGCGATCCAGAATTTTTAAAAATTGTATAGTAATTATAATTTTTATAGAAATACAGCAGATGTGAGATCAACTGTAGAAAATAGCTGAAGCACCTGAACAGCACCTGACAGCGGCAATCAAGAGCAGTAGACATACCTGAAAAACATAAAGCATGTCTGGAACATGTTCGAATCAGAGCTACTAAACCAAGCGCTGCTGAGACTCCTAGACAGCATGAAAACTGGCTTGAATTGCGATTCAATTATTATTTAAAAATTCCAAAAAAAAAATCGTACGTTCTTCATTGTCGCGAGCTCAGCACACACTGACTCACTCACTGATTATTACGATTTTCGACGTGGATTTTCAAGACCAAATCGGTCGTTGTGCCAGAAAACTTCGATGCTGTGTGTAAACTGATAAAGCAGGATCGTCATGTTACATCCCAAGAGATTGAGCATGAACATGAACATTTGATCGTCAGAAAGGTTTGTTCACTTTGGATACCGCATAATTTGACAATTGCCGTCTAAGTCTTTCAAGACGAGAAAAATCCAACAAATGTTAATCGCTCGCGCAGCACATCAAAGCAAATGATCGCATGTTTCTACTCGAAATTCGGACATTGTGCTTGTGGAAAGAAGTACGATCAATTCTGAATGGTATACAACCATTTGTTTGTCTGAAGTGTTCGATGAATTGAGGAAAACCAACCAACGAAAACGAATCATACTTCATCACAATAATGCGAGCTCCCACACTTCGGCTGAACAAATGAGCTCAAAATATCGAATTGTTGGGTCATATAGCGAACAGACTTGGCACCTGACTTCTTCCTCTTCCTGTTCCTTCACATAAAAAAAAAAAATTGCGCGGACAGCGGTTTTCAACTCCCGAAGGAAGCATCTCTTTTGCAAAACTGCTTCACAAAATGGTTAAGGCGAATGCAAAAGTGCATCGATCTTAATGGCGAATGTTTAGAAAAAACGATAAAGCGATTTTTTCTCATAAATTACCGTTTCTTTATGGTGAGGCTAGAAATATATGTAGCAACCCTCGTAAAATTGATTCATTTGAAATTAAGTTTCCATTATTTATGTTGATATTGGATAAATTGTACATTCATAATGATTTCCAGCGTTTATCTGCCAAAGGCAAGTGCCCCCCCAAAACCCCCCCCCCCCCAATAATTTTTAAAAAGTTCGTAAAAAAATGTATTTTACTAAATAATTTTGATATATTTGAATAGAACCCATCTATTAATTTCAGAATTAATAGATGGGTTCTAAGGGTGCTAGCACTTTTGATTGCTTTAAATCTATCAAGACTTGAACTGCTTTACCAAACCCTATTATTGGAAGATTGCTTAAAATTTGGGTATTTTCCTAAACCATGAAAAGCCGCAAAAATCATCCATATTGTGAAGGCAGCAAAACCGCCTAATCCTCCTGAGAGCTATGGACCTATAAGCTTGCTATGTAGGGTTTCCAAAATATTAGAAAGGGCAATAAAAACCAGGCTAAACTACCACCTTGAATCCAAACATATTCTGTCACGGAAACAATATCAATTTAGAGCTTCTCCAAGTTGTAACAAACCATTAGATAACTTAATAATTTTTGTGAAGGAACATTTTTGGATACTTACAAAAACGTGCTTTAAATTGTCTCTCTACACGTTTCCAAATCGTTGGTCCAATATAATAATACTTCGATTCACACTGTAAAGATAAAAAAAAGTAAAATAGAGAGTTAGAAATTATAATCTTCAGTACCTGTTAAATAAAAAAAAAAATGTAAAATAAAAAAAAATAAAAAAAATTGTTTATTGATGAGCCATCTTTTGAGGTTTGGGAAGAGATAATAGACCGAGAGAGCCAAATCGTGCGAATATGGTGGATGAGGGGTACGGAATATGATTTTAGGTAACCATGTTCAGGAGAAAAACTCATCATGAGTTCGTTGAAGGTCGAAAGGATGCATTTGTATAGAAAGTTCCACTAAAATCCCGAACTAAGTAGTTGACATTTATTCCATTAGGTATGCTAACATTTATTGAAAACTTCTTTAAATTTAAATTAATGCTCTGAATTTCCCGAGCAATACCGGCTAGTAGCATAAGTTCGCTAATAAACTTAACTTAACTTAGAGCTGTTCCTCTAAGCCGTTTGGCCTCTTAGCAACTGTGCACTACAACTGCAAATAAATTCTTACATTTTGTTTATGTTTTAAATTAAGCGATAAACATTTCTATGGCATCTTTTGTGTCTCATCGATTTAACGTTAAATTGTTATTACCAGGACGAAGGACGATTGCAAGTAACTCATTCAAGCAGACAACAAGCGACGAAGCCATGCCGACCTAAGTCAAGACAAGACAAGGCACACAGCACAGCACAGCACAAGTCCAAAGTCAAGAACCCTTTTGACAAGAGCAGCAGGAAAAAGGCGGCGCAGCATGTTCATAGCAAGGAGTTGTATGTGTATAGCTTGTAGTTAGAATACTTATTTCTTCACACATATGAATTTGTGGCGCTTCAAGGCGCTGGTGCGAAAAATATGTGCATATTCGTATAATAATAATTTGCTCCGATAGTGGTGGTGGTGGTGATGGCATTTGCAACTCTTTCCATTTTTTTATTGTTTTAGTAAAATGCGAGACAAGTCGGCAGCGTACCGGTCTGGACGTCATATCCTGTGCGCTTCCTGTGCAAAGTATACTCTATGAGTAAATGTTGCGCGTATATCTATGCGAAATTTGTGAGTTGCTGTCTGTGAAATGGAATTTTTTGACGCTTTATGGCATTTTTCGCTGGAATTTTATTGCTCGGGCAAACATTTTGTGGTATTTTATTGAATTTTTCCACTTGAAGCGTTTCGGTTTATGCAGAAATTTCCGAGAAAATTTACTTGCAGCAGGTTGGCATTTTTCTAATTAATATGACGTAGACTTGTTGTTGCTTGGAAATTTATTTTGCTGTCTATGAGCAAAAAATATTTGTTTAAAATAGACAAGACGAGTCAGTGTGTAGAAAATGATTTTTGTTTTTAAATCTAATCTAACTAAAAGTAATCAAAAAGCTTGTAAATCAACAAATTATTTGTTTAATTTTTATGCATTTTCAAAGTACTATTATCTGCTCATATGTATATCCTTCATCTAAGTTAACATTGTGCCTGCAAACTCGATTTGAAGCTGCCTGATTGCACAGCTGTCCAATGCACAATCCACTACATTAATTCCAATTAGATTTCCGTCATTTTGCGACAGATTTACTAATTTCGCATTCGCAACATTTCGTGCACGTTTTCCAAAAACGTTTTGCAATGTAATTAATTTTTATTTTAAACAGCAGAAGAAGAAAATAAAATTATTTGAAATTGTGCTGCAAATGTCAACATTTTGTTATATAATACATCAAAGGCGGCTGGCAATGGCGGGCGGGCAACTGACTAAATGTACGCGCATGAGAGAGCGACACTCTAATGAACTGACCAAATTTTTGGCACTCATCAACGTCCGTCTGTCTCCGCGGAGGGAAAACATTTTTCATTTCATTTCATTTACGCATTTGGAAAATTTTCACGTTGATTTGTGTCGCGATTTTATGCTGCACCAAATTAGTTTAGCCAAATTCGGTGAAATTCATTTATTTAGTTGGTCGAATGAGACCACTGCGGGGAAGCGGTGTGCAAAATGTTGAGAATATTGCCTGAGATAGCCAGAGATATCAGCTGTCCATATGGGTTTAATTAGTTGTTGAAGTTGATTGAAAGTTGTAATGAGTTATTAAACTAATTTTGTGCTTAGCTATACTCAGTTATTTTGGATATGAAATAGATTGATTGAGTTATAACAAAACTCGCTGTAAACATACTCCCGAATTATTCGAAAAGTTATTCAACCTACCTGCATATTTAGCTGCAAAAAGTTTCTAGCTCTCAAGAAACTTTAAGCAAACTTAAAAACTATGAAAAAGTTGCCACAGAAAATATGTCAGCCATGTTATATAAGAGAGCTACAAAACGGATAAGTTTAACCACAACAAAAGCAAACGTTGTTACATCAACGGCCAAGCAATATCCGTGGAAATCTCATGCAGACAGGACGACAGCAGTCGATGCCATCGTCGCTGCTTGTTATTGATAATCGCTATCATGCAGTACGTCATCAAACTGGACAGTAACATGGTCGGTCGGCTGACTGACGCAGAACGTGCGTCGACTGCGACAAAAATAAAAAGTTTAACATGAAAAGTCAGTAGCCGATATGAAGGACAACACAGACTGTTAAAGAAGTTGCAGCAGCATATGGAGCGCTTGGAGTAATGAACTTCTGTGTCGCACAAGCAGACAACCAGGCAAACTTCACTTCAATGCCAAAGCCTGGCAACGATGAGTGTATTAAAAACAAAGTAACCAACAAACGGAGACACAAACAAAAGGCGAACACAAACACACAATGAATCGAACTGCTGCTGTAGCAAAGAAGTATATGCAGCAGTTGACGAAGTTGCAACAGCCTCTAACTCTCGCCACCAACACCAACACCAACACCTCTTCTACATACTTAAATATGTGCATTGCTATCGAATGCGACGGCAATGGCCAAAGTCAATGAACACGCATGGAGTCTGATAACTCTGTTGCAGCAGCTGCAGACAACTGCATGTGTATGCGTGCAACTATATACGAGTACATGAAGCACTTCCTGTTGCTGTCCAACATCCTGCCACACTTCTAAGTTTACTTTTGCGTTGCCACAGTACGCCGAGTTCAATGTTGCGCGGCATAACTTTGCACAATTAGGATGCTCGTAGAACAGCAGCAGCTGCAACATCATTGCGTCCCACATGCAACACTCAGAGTGCAATAAAAAAGTTTCATTTGTCGCCTGGCGGCATACGTTTAAAAATTTATAGCACAATTTGAATTTGAAGAAGCGTTTTGTACTCGTTTTGAATGTCGTCAATTTGCAACTATATATATATATATATATATATATATATATTAAAATCTGTTGCACAGTGTCTTAAAAGTTGGCATTTCAGTCTTGTTAAATAGAAGTTTCACAATATTTGATTGGGGGAAATAAAATGTGGCAACATTGCAATAAAACCAACTAAAAGTATTGAAATCCAACCAGAACAGCTGAACGAAACAGAAAATCAAAATATTACTCACAAAAATCAAGTCATTTCTGTATTCTTTAGAATAAGCTGTTCCAGACCACCTACAGAGTTCTGAAAATGCTCTGAAGAAACTCATGTGAAGACTGTTGTCTAACATAACCCAATAATGGTTGTCACTTATAATATTTATAATGAGATGTTAGACGTATGCCTTACAGGTTCCATGAGTTTCTGTTATAGTATAACATACCTACGCGGAAGAACATCGATGAACTTTCGAATAAAATGTTCTCACTAGAGTCAGAATCCGTACCAACGTGCTGTAAACCATAGATCTATACCGGCTTAATTATTGTCTTGTAACACTCAGCTTAGCTGGTTTCTCTTTAGCTGTCACATATCTGATCAATATTAAATTGCCTTTAAAAAACACTGGAGATGTGTCAACGGCATACGTGGTCATAATAATCTGCCTATAGACCCTTTATAACAGAAGATCAGTAGCAAAGGGCATATGATCGGGCCATTAGGTTATATGCAAACTAAAATCCAGAAAGCAAGGGAAGCTAAGTATGTAAGCTACACCATCGTGATATTGTTTGAATTCGACTTATATAAACCATTCTATGCAATGGAAAAGCCTCACTCTTAATGGCAGAAGCAAAAATGTCCGAAGTGGCAAACGGAAATCTTCTCCCACTGCATCGCTCTGAATGGGAGTTTTTATAGAGCTACTCGTGCGAATTACTATGCCTCAATTCATACAAGCAAAGCATACAATACTGTACTCTGTTATACGAATACCCCGTAAATTTTTAATGAATATATTCTGCTGGTGGACTATTAATGTGTAAAAAACCTAAACGATTCATTATTTTCAATGCTAATAATAAACACAATTTACCCATCTACTTGTACTAAAGTCTCATTGAAAATGACACAAATCCTTCACATTGACCAATCATTGACCATTCATTCATATTCATTCATATTCATTCATATTCATTCATATTCATTCATATTCATTCATATTCATTCATATTCATTCATATTCATTCATATTCATTCATATTCATTCATATTCATTCATATTCATTCATATTCATTCATATTCATTCATATTCATTCATATTCATTCATATTCATTCATATTCATTCATATTCATTCATATTCATTCATATTCATTCATATTCATTCATATTCATTCATATTCATTCATATTCATTCGTATTCATTCATATATCATTCATATTCGTGCATATTCATTCATTAACAAATGATTCAGTCCCATCCAGGAAACTCTAACAAAAAGCTGTAACTTAATTCGACTCTTGAGCAATTTGGAACATTAGAAGACATCATGGTTTTTCTGGGAAATTAAGCTCATTAAGAATAGTACAGTCTGCAGACCTTCAAATATTTTTGTAACCAATATCTGAGCGAAGGGATCTACAGCTAAGAACGCCGAAGAAGTACTGGAACAATAGCTTCAAAACGCTGTTTGCTCAAGGAACAAATTTAAATAGAACTGCAAGCGTTGAGTCATCATTAGAACATAACATTTTCTTCACAGCAGCCTGTAAGATTTAGTAGTTCTAGTTAAATAAACAATATCAAAAAATATTTATGTGAGACAGTTATGTTTGGGGACAAGTGGACCGTTCTGGACCTAAATGGTATACTTTACAAAGAACAAGGTAAGGTAGCTCAAATTTTGTGTTTCTAACCAGACAAATGGATGGACATGTCTATATCGACTTGACTTTTGGTGTTATTCAGATATATATATAGTTTATAAAGTCTTGTCTCCTTCTGACTGATACATACATTTGCACCAACTTAAACCGTTTTCCTTCTGGGATCTGGATATAATTGAGAAGCAGCTGCAACTCCTACCATGTACCGACCTATCTACCGACAAAATGGAGCTTTCAATGTTCATATAGTATTTTGCTTATTCCCAAAAACTAAATTTGAGACGATGAAGAATGAAAATAATCTTTACGTACTCCAGAAACAAAGCTTTTCTAGAATGGCAAAATACAGTTCCTAAAATGAGGGGAATGACGCAAAAGACGCAGTGAAAGAGCTCGGACGTTATATTGATTTCAGTAATAGTGAAAATGATGTGCCTTCTGATCCTCGTCATGATCGACTTTTCAAAACAAGACCGATTGCTCAAGAATTAAAATAAGTAAATTTGGTAAAGTAAGAAGAAAAGAGTTCCGAGTTGTCAATAAAATGATTTCCTCCAAAACTGAATACGGATATGAAAATGTAGAACCCAAAGAAGCCTCAGAAGTTCTACATGCCAATATTATAAATGCAAAACTTTGTGAGGATATGTGGATGGATAGATGGATGTGAAGGGGACGATGAATCAAACCCACAAACAACAAAAAATCTGCATAACCACTAACCCCCCTTCCCCCCCCCCCCCTCTCTCATTAACTTTACACCTTTTTGAGGTAACGTATTGAAATTTGTTATGCATGGCAATGGTATCGGGAGAAGTAAGAGCCATTGGTCAAGTGTGAAGAGTTTGGCTTAAACGGGAACGGGCGAAGTCGAGGCTTTAGCTAGTGTGGGTGGATATATAAGTTTACGTGCCACACGGCAGTTCGCCAAAAAGAACTTCATCATGTTTCATGAGCCAGATCCTGCAGCAGTAACTAAATGCGTTCTGAGTTTGGTCGAAGAAGTACCCTTCCATCAAAATTCTTCAATAGCCCATATGAGCTATGGGCACAAAAGGAAGTAACAGGAATTCAAAGTGTAAGCCACCTGAAAGTACTAGCATCAAGACAAGATTGCGCGGCTCATCTGATTTTGATGGAGCGCATATATCATTACTTCATGGGTCGACAATAGAATTATATTCCTAGCATCAAACTATAGTAGAATTTTTTAAGGACATTGTGCGTCGATTTAACAAAAGTAAAAATGGATCAGACAAATTGAACTCACCTTTGAAGTAGCCCAAAATAATAACTTATGAGAGGCTTTAATCTGATGGAGAGTATATAATGATAAGTGAGAGTTTTTTTTACCAACTTCTTCACCTAACTTTTGTATAAACGTGTACACTACTGTTCAACTATTAAACTTCTCAGCTCAGCTGATTTTCGAGTAGACATAGCAGAAGCTTTAATGGAGAACGTAACAAAATTGAAGAAGCGGATCCGATATCTTCAAAAAGAATTGTAAGAGCAACAGCAAAGAGGATCAGCTCAACAAAATCTAAATCATTTCCTGGAGAATCATTTGGAGCATTGGCTATGCACCATGCTATACGTATTTAATAGAGTCTGCCATGCAACTTATATTTCATAGTAAATTCTTTATCAAAAACCTGAAATAAATTGATAAAAATAAATTCCGCAACATATCGACATACTGTGCCTGATTACTTCACTGGAATACGTACGACTTCTAGAATTCATCTCGTGCCAACTATGCAGTATAATGTCCGCTTGCTAGTCAGTCTGTCTGTCTGTCTCTCTGTCTGCCTGTCCGTCTATCTTTAGCTTGAATACTTGAATACCTTTCAAACGCACATTTCCGCCACATTTTGTTACAGCAACTTGTTGCATGTGCGTACTTCAGAATGAAAAGGCGTTGACATTTTGACATATCCGTTGCGCCGACAAGTATTGTCTATAAAGACGTGCAATCGTATAATATTTCTATACAATTGTTCAGTTAAAGAATCAACTATAAATGAAAATCCCAAGCCAATAGCTGAGTCACTCAGCTCAGGTGTTGTCACTTTGCATTGAATTTAACAAACGGCATCGCCGTTGCTGCTGCTGCTGCTGTTCAAATGTCAGCAGATTTCAAATTATATTGAAATGCAGAATAATGTAAAATGTTTAAAAATACTTTTTAGCTGTTAGCATAAGACAAAGCAGCGCAAAGTTTATTTATTTATTTGTTATACCCTACAAACATAAGCTAAATAATTGTGTATTTGTTTTTTTATAAAGGCTTTAGAGTGTATATAAAAAAATCGAGTCTATATAGAGCTGTTCGACTGTCTTTTCTTAGAAGTGTCTATATGACGAACAATATATCAGAAATGCTTATAGTTAGAGCCTTCAAATTTGCTTAAATAGACTAACTCAAGAACTATTAAGTATATTGAGCGAGCATATAGCCTACATATGCACTACTCATAGCGTAGTGTAGTGTGCTTTCTTGTTTCATATTGTCACTGAATGAGTATGCAGTCGCCTTAATTACTCGTCAACGATTTTCTTTTTTCTTGTAATTTTCTATTTTTACAAAATACTTTTATAAATTTTAGTACTTGCACATTTTATTTTATTCATGGTTTTTTTTTTTTGTTCTTTTAAATAATGAAATCTTAAAGCAATTTAAAATTTATTATAAAATAAATAAATATTCAGCGTGAAATAAAGCAGCGCATATAAATAAATTATATATAAATAAATATACACAGCTCGAATGACTGAAACGACATTTTAATGTCGCTCGGCACTTAACCATGGCCGAATTTCCGAAATTTTCGCGCAAGTAAAAATTTTTTTTTTTGTTGCTATATATTGATAAATGAAAGCTGATTTAATTAGTTTAAAGATTGACAGTAATTGAGTTAATTATTGAGAAAATGAGATTATGGTTTTTTGAATGTGTATAAATAAATTGATAGATTGAAGGCTAATTTAAATGGGGAGTGCTTAAAGCACTTTGGTAAAATGAAGAAGAAGAAGAAAAAAATTAGTACAAAATTCTAAATATTTAAAATACGAGGCTCAATCTTTTAGTTGGGCAAAAAATTATCAAAAAGTCAGACAGATAAATGTGACTTTATTGAGTTACCTTTTGATGTCACGATGCTGATGAATATTGGTTCTTTATGGCTGTAACATACCCTTGCACAAATTTAATAAACTGTGTTCTGCTGCAATTTTGACCATAACAACTTTTAACACTAAAACTTGGTCCATGGCAATAGAATTTAATCATGAAAATATAATTGAAACAAATACTCTATGACCCTAAACATGAAATGGTTTCAGCGAAGAATTGCTTATATTTGTTTTCTCCAAAAATATTTTTTTGATTATTATAAATCACTTTTGTCATTGGATTTGAACTCAGCGTAATTATGGTATGTAGTATTTATCACACGTCTGCCGAGGAAGAAATCACCGGAGCCTGACAGGATATGTAACATCACACTGAAGGCTCTGCCCAAGCGTGCAATAGTATACGGTCCGCTGGAGGCTGCAAGTGTTCTGATGATTCATAAACCAGGTAAGACGGATGACGACCCTGAGGCGAACCAACCAATCAGTCTTCTCCAAAGTGCTTAAGAGGCTTATTGTATTACGGCTTGCCAGGCGTTTGGATCTTGGAGAAATCTGACCAATTCACCAATTTGTCTTCAGGAAAGGAGACGGCGCTGGCGTTGAGCAAATTCACAGGTTGGTGAATCATATCCTTAAGGTATTTGAAAACAAAGAATACTTTGTTGATGTGCAACATGCGTTTGACCGTGTATGGTAAATGCAACTACTCGCATCTCCTATTCAGATCGTATCTGTGAAACCGCCAATTCCAGATAAAAATGAGAACTTCCATCTTCCTTCCCCATACGATGGCAACTGGTGTTGCACAAGGAAGCGTGCTTGGCCCAAATCTTTATAACATTTTCATCGCAGATGTGCCAATCTCTCTAGTCATCTCCAAAAGCCCTGATCACTGATCGCCTCATATGCGGTTGATATTTGCTTTCTATACTCGTTTTCAAGCGTGTGTGAAGCAGCTTCAGGTGTTCAGGCTTACCTTCACCTGCTTGAGAGCTGGGCTCGCAGGTGGAACATCAAACTGAACCCTAGTAAAAGTAAAAATGTTTGCTACACACTGCGCAGGAACCCGGTGTCAGCTGTCCAGCTTGACAATGTAATTCTACAGGTTGACCAGGAGGCAAAGTATTTAAGCGGAAATACTGGACAAGCGTCTTACGTTCAGATCGCACATAAGCGCTACAATACCGAACTGCTAATATCGAGATGGCACGTCTAAACTGGATGCTGTATAGCATGTTCAAGCTTTAAGAGGGCGATTTATAAGGCACCTGGAGCATTGGGATCCATATCTGGGAACTGGCTGCAGCGACGAATCGTACAGACGCTTATCACGGATTGTGGCTGATACGTTCGAGCGTCTACTCTCTACAGAGTTCTTAACTTGGAGACCGTAGAGCTCCAAATAAATCGTCATACCAGCAGATATAACAACAGACTGAGAGCACACATGAACAGGCTAGCTAGGCCTTTAACTGAAAAACGCCCCATAAGCCGCTTAAAGAGACGCCAATACCCAGACTAGTCAATACGTACTTATAAAAAAAAAATTTCTATAAAATGTTTTATATACATGTATAGCTTTATCTAATAGATTGAGCACGGCTATGTTAATTGTTAAGCCACCTGCCCTGTTATGGTCAATTATGCAGTCTGATTCTGGACAATCAAATAACATATTGAAAAAAAAAAAACGACTGCTTGTGCGTTAAGATGGCGCCAATACTGTTTCGCATGAAATTCAATACATACACATTTGTTTTTGCAAAGCAGACGCTACGACACAAAGAGCACAAAGAGGAGACCGAGAATATAAAATAATGTGTTGTGTATTCTATCACATTCTCTCGCTGACTTAATTCTATAAATTTATGTGTTTCTGTCTTTATTGTGACGCATTTCGTTTCATCGAGTTTCAAATCACAACGATTTTAAAGAAGCTTCACTTCAAAAACCTACATTTTAAATAATATTATAAACAAATAATTAATGCGGATAAAGCTTCCTGCAATCACCACGTCGTTCAATTCTTCACCGACAGCTTCGTCATCGTCATATCGATACAGTATTCTCCATTTAAAGCTGTAGAAGTCATGGATCATTATTAGTGAACAGAAGGGCTTGCTGTGGTACGTTTTAGCTAAGAAAGCCTCTTTTACCGGTTTATTTAAGAAATTTTTATCCAGGCGCTTTTTTCCCCATCTGACAACATGAATATCAATAATTTTTTATCAGGAACTTGGATTTCCCAATATCCAATAACTATTAATTTTACTCTTTGACTCCTCAACCATTGCTCATGACATCTTTCCCTTTGGATTACAAACTTGGCAACGAATTCAAAGTAGATCGATTTATATTACATACAAAGTGTATTTAAAAATAATAGTGTACTACTATAGCACACGAATCACGTCGCAACGGCAATGGATTACATAAAATATCTAACAGAACAAAGAGTTTAAGGCGCGAGTAGAAACTGGCAATAAATACAGATAAAGATACTCTTTAAATTGCAAAAGCGCGGCGGCAAGAAATCGAGATTTGTTTGACTTGTTTTTCTGTATGCATCATATTTCAGATTAGAGCCCTTCCCGGTTTCTCATGCACGATGCTGTGCTTCAGTGTATAATGCTGTTTAAATGAACTTAGTCGCAATAAACAACAGTAAGAGAAATCCTGACAGGCCTGACATGCTACTTACTTCGTCCTTTCGTCTCTTGCGTTGCTGCAACAACAACAGCAACGAAGGCACTTAAGTGTTGCCGCGTTTTTCAGACGCTCTGTTATATGAGTTGAATGTTTGCTGCGACTGCAAATGACAAATGAAGACTGACATTTACAAAACAGTTGAAAAATAAAACAAAAAAAAAAAATATGTATCTGAAGAGAAATTATTATGTTATGTAACTACTTTAGAGCTCAAGCGACAGCGCCAGCGTCAGCGCCAGTTTCCTCCACGACTTTTCAAGTTTTGAGTTTTTAAAAGCAACTTGTTGTTTTCCAGTGTCGTCTGTGCGTTGTTTTTCTTTTCATTTTCACAGGCAGCAGAGTGCCAGCTTTATTCTGATATCCCAGAGTACGTGTAAGATTTAAAATAAAACCACTTAGTTTCAACGCGTGTATATACGAATATATATATTTTTTAAAGAGTGTAGTCAACTTTTTGTCTCATTCGCGCCTCGTATTTTTTTATTTTTTATTTTATTTTTTGACAGACATGGCAAATGCCGCTCCGCTGCGTCGCTGTTGCAAGGCGTGAAAATGCCTGCAGCCATTGGCATGGGACGCTTTTCTTTTGTTGGCCATTGTTTCGCGTTCTGCGGCCTTTAAATGAATTTGATGAAGTGCTTACATGCGGCTGGGTTTAATGCAAACAATTGTTCGCACATTAATTTGTTTAATTAGATTTATTTATAAGATTTATTTTCATGCATATATTTTGCTATTAAGTCTAAGGCAGCAGCCAAAAATTAATTCATGCTAAGAGAAGATTGTCGAAGAAACTGTTTCTTTTCATTGAGTAAATTGAAATTTTATTTACCAAATTGTTATGTTATAGTATCGAAAGCAGGAAGCTCTAGCAAATCCTGCTACAGGAACGATCAAATTTTGTATCCAAACATTGTGGTTGGAAACAATATAAGCGATTTAAAAATTAGTTTTCATATCCTTTCCTGAAGGTCAATGCCATACTAAGTTTGTACAAAAGTATGTAGACTCCATAAACTATATATATATATATTCTTGATCAGCATCAAAAGTGAAGTCGATATTGTGTTGCTGTACATCCGCACATCAAACGTTCGTATGTGATCTCACAAACCACCAAATGTCACAATAGATATCTGTAGGAAGACCTCTGCGTGCAATCATCCGTTTCAATGCAGCCAGAAATGCATCGATCGATAGGTCAGATACCCCTTCAATATGGACTGCTTTGACCACTAGGCAGATGAAGACGGTTTTGTACTTTTCCCACGTATAAGCAAATACGTATTTACTGGTCCCCAAAAGTCAACGTCACATCGCGCAAATGGTCTTGTAGGCATAAACCTTTCCACTGGAAGACTACCCATTAAATGTTCTACTAGTTTTGGCCTGTACGTGCTAAATCTTTTGCGATTTCAACCAAAATATAGCGGATATAGTAAAGTACGAATTCCGATTTATTTGGCAACAAAATTGGATGTTTTTAGCTCTCTGGTGTATGCGCCAAACTCAGCCTACCACCCATCGATGTAGTGCAACCTCTCGATACGATGTCTGCTGAGTTAAATTGCGTTGGTACGAAAATCCAAACACAATAAGTTTTCAAATCTTGAATGTCGGATATTCGTTTTCCAACGAATGTCCATAAAGTAGCAGAGTGCTGGCGTAACCAATGCAGCACAATCTTTGAGTCACACCAGAAGTACGATGTTACTGGTCGACCCTTGAAAATAGATTTGATTTTTTAATACAACAGCGCAAGTAAGTGTGCACCACATAATTCAAGTTTTGGAATATGTTGGACTCGATATTTCAAAGGAATACACATAAACGGCGAGTCAGCAAGGCGTTCTCAAAGATTGAAAAACTGTCTTGAGTCATGGGTATAGTAGCGAACGAGGACAAGACGTAGTACTTCAATGTTGAAGAAAGCTTCGTCCATCTTGGATCCGAAATGACCAGCAACAACAACGTCTTCCAAATAGCTGCTATTTTTGGCTAAGCAAATTTAAAATAAAGCCCACTCTCGACAGACGAAAATCAAGATCAAAAAGTCGCTGATATTTCCGGTCCTATTGTATGGCCCAGAGGCATGGACCGTGATTGAATCAGATGAAACGGCATTGAAAGTCTTTGAGGAAAAGAATCTCTACAGGATTTTTTGTCCCCTTAGAATCGGCGACGAGTTTTGGTCCCGTATAAACCGCGAGCTGTATTTGCTATTCGATGAGGTTGACATAGTTCAGCGCATAAAATTCCAGCGGCTGCACTGGACTGGGCACCTCATTCGAATGGATGAAAGAGCTCCAGCATGCTACGCTTGACATGTATAGCCTAAACTTCATTGGAGGACGACGCAATAGAGGACGAACCAATAAAGGACGAACGGGCACGCGTTGGTATCAACAGGTATGCAGAGATCTCTCCGTTCTTGGCATTCAAAACAACTGGAGCCAGCGCGCACAAGACTGGATCAGCTGGTACGTCTTCCTGAATGCGGCCATAAGCACACGACGGTTGAACGCCATCTAAGTATATAAATTAATCATCGATTTTGTGCAAATATATATAGCAGGTAGAAATAATGGTCGAAAACCCCCAAAGTTACCCCCATTATGGTCAGGAGTGATAGAGGAGTCGATATAGTCATGTGCATCTGTCCGTCCGCATGAACGAAAAGATCTCGGAATCAGTAATAGATACAGACCACGTTCTTTTTAAATTCGACTAGGAAGTCTCGGAAGGAACCCTATAATGACGGCCCCCGCAAACAATATAGGGACCACGAAATACGGATATGCGCTTGAAATGTCCAAACTCTTAATTGGAATGGTGCAAATATCCATCTGGCTGATGTCCTCGAAAGATGCAAGGCTGACATCACTGGAATCCAAGAAATCCGATGGATAGGACAGGATTTCTCTAAAAAATCATCCTGTGACATCTACTTTAGCTGCCATGCGAATAAGCACGAATTTGGATGTGGTTTCGTGGTGAGTCGAAAACTACGTGACCTCATCTCCAGGTTCAAGTCTGTTGACGAGCGTCTATCGTAGTGTTAACACGAAAAATCGTTTCGAACTCATTTTCTATTTGTCGTCAGTTGGTTAGGTTGGGTCACTCATGGTACGTAGGTTGGGTCACCTCGATTAAATGGTAGAGTGTCAGTTCCTACTGTCGATTGCTCTGAATGATTTCCAGAAAAATGTTCCAAGCCCTTTAAATTGCTTCAAGCACTATTATGTTCACAATAATTTTCTATAATTTATACATATCGATGCACTTCTAAAGTGTATAAAAATATCGCCTACACCGTTATAAACTATATTTCTTAGACTATTATTTTCTCACTCAATGCTGACGCTGACATTTCGTTATTGATGGACGTTTAAATTGCTGCCGCAGACAATTGAAAATATTTCTATAAATATTTCATTAAAAAGAAGAAAAATAATCAAAACTTTAGACTGGTGTGCGCGCGCCAACAATTGAGCGGACGCCCTGCTGTCTGTCTGTCTGTCTGTCTGCAACTAAGCAGGCTGCATAAATAAATATTTTTTTTACTTTAATATTTGTTTCAAGGATATTCGCCTACCTTTAACTACTTACCTCTTTAATTTCATAACTTATTAATTTAATATACAACGTTTGAATCGATTTTTTTTTTCGTTCTTCACTTCAAGTCTGTCAAGGTTCTTATTGCACGAAATATCAACCCACTAAATGTTTATTATTATCATAATATACTAATTATTTGCACTAGATACACAATTGAAGGTTATGCCAAAACAAGTTTGAAGAAGCCAACGGAAGGATACGTGGTACAAATAAATCACATTTTGGCAGCGCAAATCCTTTGCACTCGAAATTAAACACGAAAACTATTAAAAACATGAAACATATAGCAGAGAGCAAAGAGCAAAGAGTGTGCTAAATAAATAAATAAAAAGCCAAACAATAAATTCGAGGAATAAGCAGCACATACGAGCACAAGAAGAAGAAGATTGAACAAATTAAATTTACTTCGGTGCAAGCGTTGGCTTTAATACCCTTTGCATATATATATGTATATAGTTTTATTCAGTAGTGCTGAGACTGACAGTGTTTATAAGAGTAATAAGAGATTTCGTTCATTTTTTTAAGGAATCTTCACTTGACTCATTTAATTAGCTAAAATTTTTATATCGACCAACAACCAATAAGCTTTCCAAACTATGTATGTAGGGTGCCAAAATATTTTAAAAAGAAAGTGCAAAATCAATGAGCGCACATCTTGCAAGAAAAATTTCATATAAAAATATGAAATGTATTTTGTAGAAAAAAAAAATATGACTTCCGCACTTCATACGAAGAAACTAAAAGCATAAAAAATGAAACAATATGCCACACATAAGAAAATCCATTTACAGCTCATAAATGAGCGCAAAGAAAATGGAAAATGAACAGCAAGACGGAAACGGAAGCGTTTATATACAGAATTTTATTTTTATATGACTCAAGCAAAAAAAAAAACCATATATTATATATAGAGACCCACGCGGCGTATACGCAACGAAAGCGCATTTCAATTATTTATGATATATGAACTGATTGGATTTCGCAGCGCATTTAACACAAATTTACAACAACAAAAAATTAATGCTTTAACAACAAAATAATATAAAAAAAAATCAATTCTATACAGCAAAATGCAAATGCGCTCAGCTTTGAAAATATTTTCTTTGTCTCTGCAAAAGCCTTTGACTGAAAGCAATTGCACGACGACACATCTATTAAGGGCGCATTTAATTGTTCCATTCGATTTGCCTAGCATTCCTATCGAAAGGCTTTGCTTTCGCTTTTCAAATGCTTTGCATTTTCGCTTTGAATTTGTAATTTATTGGAGCGGAAATATTGGCTGAGTTTGAGTATTCTTCATTGTCATCGAATCATTTTGTTCTACTACTCACATTTCTCAGGTTTTTATTTTTTTGTACTAAATTAAACAATTGGAACACTAAGCATGTGAATAGCCTAATTGTACTAAATTAATATAAACGTGAATTAAATGTATCTTAAGATACACAAAAGTGTTTAGAATAAAAATATACAGCATACGATTTGTCAATAAGTGTTCTTATATATTCACTATTTTTTAAAGAAGGGTATGTCTCGAAGAAAGTAATAACAACTATTAAACGTCTACTCTAATATATTAAGTAAAAAAAAAATATATAAAAAATCAACTCTTACCAAAAGTGACTGGGGGTAATAAACTCTACAACGCTTTCCAACTACAACATAGAATGTAAAGAAATACTATGTATGTAAAGACGGGTCGATTTGTAGGGATAAAAAAATATATTCAGCACAGCATAGAGCACAAACGAATTTAACGAAAAATTCTAACAAAATTTTACCAAGAAACCATAGGCCTTAAATCAATTTCTAGTCCGCACAAATCGACCAGACAGACGGACAGACGGACACAATTTCAAAATGCTACTCATCGATTATGAAGTGTGGAACAAGTACAAGAATGGCATGTCGGGAGACATGAGAGTGCTTTCAACACAAGAAGTGTATTCTAGTATAGGGCGATCAAAAGATAGTTTGTTTTCAGCAGTTTAGTTGCTTCAATATACTTGCTAAGTTAGAGAGATGGAATCGTTACGACAAACTCACTTGTGAGTGGCTAACAATGAATTTTGTTACAAATAGCGCTCTTGGGTAGCCTCTGAACATCCTTTCCTGAGGTGAGCCAACTGTGAGAAGGCGACAAACATAATCCAGCCATTTCGCCGCAGTTCGGAACATGGTAGTTAGTAGCACCAGACGTCAACACTTCAATATCCACAAGGATACATGGCTAAGTTCGGATCAAATTACATGTAACCAAATTGATCATGTTTTGATTGACGGAATCCAGCATGTTGGACGTGCGGTGATCCCAACATCGTCTACGACCACTATCTTGTCGCAGCTAAGGTATGCACTAGCCTTAGCCATACGCCCTAACATGCAAAGAGAGCTAGACGTTGGCAAGCTGCAGTCACAACAAAGTGCCGAAGACTTTTCAAACACACTCTTCCGAGTGCTCCGGGAAACCCTCTCCGCCTTTTTTAAGATATATATGAGTAGTGGAAACACATAACCCACTTCCAAGAAGGTCATTGGTTATACATAACCTGGACAAATTCTTTGTACGACGAGCAGTGTCGCACTGCTACTGCAGAGAAGAACGCTTCATATCAGTGAACTCTGCAGAATATTTCGACCTCGATCTTCCTGCTGCTCATTGATGACAATGATATTATCGGCACGCTAGAACGGCTAGTAATCAAGGCTTTCGCAGAGATTAAACAGTCTCGGATCATGGGTCTAGCGATGAATAAGGACAAGACGAAGCACATTGTGTCTTCTCGCACACCTTTGACGGTCAGAGTCGAGGGAGAGTTTTAACATCAATGTTGTAGAAAACTTCTACCTTGAATTCGAAACGACCAACAACAGCAAGGTCGGACTGAAGATCAGACGAAGAATCATGCTTTCAATTAGACTTTTTTTTTTTTTTGGACTGAGCAAGGAAATTAAAAGTACAGCCCACTCTCGAAGATTTTGGCTCATTCGAATGACACAATAGAGGACAACCTGGAATGACCAGGTATGGAAAGATCTCTCCTTGGCATTCAAAACAACAGGCGCCAGTACGCAGAAGACTGCAGAAGCTGGTACGTCTTCCAAAATGCGACCATGACCGAACGACCGTTGAAGGCCATCTTAGTATGTAAGTAAAATCTGCAAAATAAGAAGGGTTAGGTAGAACTTCTTATTTCAGCGTTTTCAAGTCGGCTTTAAAAAGGTTTTTTTTTACATTATGATGTGTTTGCTTGAACTACATTCGTTTGTCGTTCGGCTCAAAGGCAACAATTGAGTTTGGTAACCATCTCCCACTATGGCTTAATGAATCAACTTGAATAGGTATGGATCTATGATTATTTGACTTCGCTATTAATGTAGATGACTGCATGGGCTAGTCTTCTATAGCTGTCCCAATTAAATGCCACAAATCATTTTATTTTTTTATGGTCGTTCAAGCACTTTATGCTATGTATCTTCATTTATCTCGGCTTTAATTTGTACGGCACCCAATTTCGTTGAACTGTCCCAAATGCTTTTAAACAATTGAAAATTCTTTAACCTTTAATAATATCAAATTTGGTCTATATAGGGACTTTGAGACGTTTTTAAACCCCAACAAGTAAGAAAATACAGTCAGGCGTAACCGACTATAAGAGGCCCTGTACCAGTTCAGGTCGCCTAACAAACATATTAAATGTTTCCCGAGCTTATGACCAAACACATGACCACTTCTCACTGCGCGAATATGAATGAAAAGAAAAGGGGGGTCGTTCAAATTCAATTGCTTATAAAATCGTCATTTATTATCCGATTTTGATGAACTTTTTGGATTTTTGCTTAGAGAGACGTTATCTCTATATTGGTACACTCAATTTTTTTTGTGCCGAAGAAATTTTTACCCTAAGGGGTGATTTTATGGGGAAGGGGGGAGGGGCAAAATTTTAAAATAAACTTGTGAAATTCCGGTGCAGTCCTAGTCGAATGCAAAAAACACGAAGTCTCTATCTATTACCGTTTCCGAGATCCTTTCGTTCATACAGACGGACGGACGGACAGACGGACATGGCTATATCGACTCCTCTATCACTCCTGACCATAATGGGGGTAACTTTGGGGGTCTCCGACAATTAGTTCTTCCTGTTACATACATTTGCACAAAACCAATAGGCTCTTGTACCTTCGGTACAGGGCCTAAAAACACACCACTGACAACAGCATACATCGGAGACTACTAGATTAACCGTTAAATGTACGCATTTGAGCAATGGCCTAATGAGGCGTCATTTAAATATTGTTTAATGGTGATTGATATTCTTGAGAAGTACTCCATTTGAATTTAAATTTGAAATAAAATCAGATTCCCCATATTTTATGTTTAAGTAGTGTTTTTTAAAAAAGCAAATAATTTATAGAATAGAAAGACCAACACGAATTGGTTGAGTATTAGATTTATTGAACTACCCATCTTTCGTGCAATAAGTATTACAAACAAATTTAAAAATTTTACACTTTTTCACATTTGTTACAGCTCAATGCCAAAATTTCAATTCCACAAGCGCCCACACAATGCAGCTAAATTACAATACCATCTTCGAAAAAAAAAAAAAAAAAAACATCAAATATGCGAAGCGATCTTGCAAATATCAAAGTTGATTACAGCTGCCAAAGCCAGAATGCTTAATAAATTATTCTATACTAAAATCAACTAATTATATAAACACCTCAAAACACCTTTTCTAAATTTGAACACCCCCGCATACACACATACACACACAATGGAAAATAAACAAACATGGAAAACTATTTCAATGCAAATGCAATTTTTCAGTCCGTCCATCTTTAAAGACTTCTTACAGAACTATGCCACACAATAAAGAACTGCATTTCGATTGCGATTTGATGTGGCTGCTGCTGCTACTTGCTCGTCTCAATCATTCTGCGATTTTTCAACAGTTCGATTGACATTTGTTTCCTGCGCGAAAACGCGAAAACGCGAAAACGCGAAAACGCGAAAACGCGAAAACGCACGAGATTCGAATATATAAACAGAAATTAATTACAACAGCTTAATTTTCATGCAAATTCGTATACAATTTTTAGAGCATTTAAAGATTTGCGCATTTGAAATGCTTTGTTCTGCGAAACTATTAAATTATGGCGCCTGCCAGGGACGCAAAGTGTGTATCGTAAAAAGCTCGTAAAATAGTTTAGTCTTCAGTACTACCACTGAGTATTACAAACATAGCAATTGCTTAATTTATGCTTACATAATTATATAAGCAACATAAAGAAGCACTAAACTGAGAATTTATTATGCGTTTGAGTAATTCAGTAATTTTCGCAATGAAAAAAAAATAGTTGGAATTCGACTTCGCCATTTCTGCAAGGCAGATGTTTAGACAATTAAGCGAGAGCAAGGCGCGAAAAGTGGCGCAATTGAAAAATTAATTTTAATTCCTTTGTAATTAGAACAAAATGCAGCAGCAGCAGCAGCAGCAGCTAAATAAGCTAAATATACAAAAGAATAAAAGAGCATTTGAATAAAAGCAGAAACTCAGCAACTATTCGAATGCGTCGTTGCCAGCTAACCAGCTAAATTTATAAATTATTTGCTCATAAATAAACAAACAAATTGTGTGAAATATTTAAAGCAATTCCACTACTAAATACTTTTACTCTAAGTATTTATAGCTGCTGACTCAACAGAAAGAAAAACACTCAAAACGCAATTTATCGCAATGTATTGGCGAATTGGAACTACGGGTCTGCTTAGGGCGTAATGTGTAAAATTTGTTTTGTTTTATACTAGCGAAAAAATTTCTCTGTATTAGCACGATTTGCTTTACTATTACCAAGTGGTATGGGAGCCTTACGCGTATAAGAACACTTAAATACATATTTGAAAAAAAAAAAAAAAATAAATAACGAGACAGAACACTGCGTCAAGTGTAATCGAATTCAAGTGACCCTGTATGCTCAATGAAACATACACATGTATGGGCGATATAATCCCAACTGAAGTCGTGTGGGATATTTCATTTAAATTAGTGTAAGATAAAAAAAAAAAAATATAGGTTTAAATTAAATTAAACCACAATAAAATGATTTCATAAAGAGGGACAATTTTGTAGGGGAACTACTTCTTCAAGTGCTCCCATATGCAATTCTATAGAATATTTCATTAGAATTGCAGTAAAATCAACTCTGCTGCATACTGAAACACTGCATAAATACTAGCAATACCAACCGAATTTAACCCCTCAACTCCTATAACCAAAATCAGGGCCAATATGCAATATCTTATAAATCTATTACAAGCAAACTGAATATTGCTGAATATTATTCTGTATGCACTGGTCTGCCGATTTCAACGACGGCAACTTCTCGTTCACATTTCAATCTCATAAAGCTTATACATTACGATTTTCTGCAATATAGAACATTTCCAAATAGGCAAAATACATCGAGAAATCACGAACCACGTTTAAACTACACTCTGCACTATTTAAATTAAATGACCGAACATTCTATCCTATGATAAGAATCCTTCATCCATCCGTTATACTTTGATTACTCTATACCAGGAATCGCGATCGACTGGTTGGCCACACCTGCTCTACACTATACGATCAGACACAATAATATCATTCCTAAAGCTAAATTATTCCTCTTATAAAACAAAATATAGACAGAACTTCAATTAATTTGTGCCGCCATACCTATCTCTTACCTATCGGAACTAAATATGGCGGCCTGTCTCTTGCAATAAAGTGATCGATAGTCGACAAACTGGCTTCAAAAGTGGAAAATCGATATCTGAATCTTTTCGTTTCTATTATCTCGGTAGACTTTAGAATTGCAGACGAACTCATTCCCTGGAATTTCGGTTTTAAGATTATTAATTATGAGATTCCGAAATTACAGTCTGCTTAATTATTCACTTACTTTAACTTCTATGCCTACGTAGACGATCATCTCATTTTCAAAAAAAAAAAAAAAAAATTTGTAAGCGAAAAAACCAGAATATTGATCCCATGATCAATTATTAAATCCATATATCCGAAAATGTCAACAATAAAATCACAAATGGAATCCTGACATATTATCTCACAAATAGACTGAATATTAAAAAAAAAAAATGCCTTTTGCTCAACAACTTTTCAAAATTTACTTTTTGAGAGTAACACAATGCAGCTTGAAAACTAATATCAGTTCTGAAATAGCAAATCCTAACCAATACCTCAATGCCTCTGATAGTTCTATTAGTCTTCCTCTTAATCTTGAATCTGGTGCCTAGCAGAAACCATTAGATACTGACCACTCTGTCTCGTGCCGTTGATCTCAGCGTTGAACTTGGATAACCAACTAAGCGCTTTATAACACCTAAAAACTACATCTCCCATGGACTTTTGAACCTTTCACAGTTATCACCACTTAACACGCTTTGCCAAAATAGAACACGCCAATGGCAGTATATAAACAACTTTTCTTATTCACTTCAAGTTCAGTTACTGATCACACTTTCGAATTACCTATACAATGCTTGATTGATCATTCAGTGGTCAGAATATTGGAAGAACATTCCTTAATCTTTTAAAATATGGTAAGTACTAACATTCAAAAGATAACTGCCATGTGATGGCAGTAGTGGACATGCAACTAATCGAAAAAATTTTAATGATGTTGATGCTGACATGAGCGACGAAAATTTTTTTATGGTGTAGTTGGTATCATTAGAACAAGTTATTGGATCAACCATACTATGGAAGACTATGAAACATTCATTCACGCTACATTGCAGGCCACTGATAATACTTTGTCAAAAGGAAACAACAGGCTTAGTTCATGATGAAGGATAAAACTCAAATAGCATAATACAGCCAGAGACTTCAAAATAATTCATTTTTTAATCAGTTTCATATGACAATAATAGATGGAAAGGCAAAGTTTTGTTGCAAAATACCAAAAATTTGGAGTATGTGATGTATCACTAAAAAGAATAAAAGGCAGGAAAAATCTAACCAGCAAAAAATATATATTATTGTGGCTTATCAACTCTAAACGCCTAGATTCGTTTCTTCCAATATTTTTTTTGTATATTTCAAGCAGAATTTTAATTCGCAGTTCGGATAAGTCTATTTATTGTACATAAAAACAAGTGGAAATATGAAGCAATCTGCGGAAGAAAAATTCATTGCCTGTCAATGCCTGGATCAGGTTCAACCAACAATGGAAACACAGCTCATATAACTGGTGAACATTATTCATAACTTTATCGATTTAGCAATATTTTACGTTCAATAGCTTTTAGGTATGAAATCAATACGGATGCCTTTCAGCAGTATGCATTGTGAGCAACAACAATGTCGGAGAAAGCTCTAGAGGTCAAAAATAAAGACCTTAGAAAATTTCGTTCAGTCTTATTTGAAACATTGTTGTAAAAAATGATATGTCGGATAATTGTTCATCTGACTCCGAGTAGAAAATTAAACATAAAATAATAAAAAATAAATAATTTTTGTTTTTTATTAAAAAAATTTAAGATATATGCAAATTTTCTCCATATATATTTTTTCTGTTGCACTATATCCGTACCTATATAACAATCTTTCTCAACAAATTAATAATTGATCGAAGTTTTCTTAACAGAAGCTATATTGACCATGGTTTAGGTTTCAGCGACGAATGATTTTAATGATAAATCTGTATCTTACATGGCATTCCACATGTATCTCAATTAAATTCTTCTTCGAAAATCAATATTCTTTAATACAATTATCTACTATAACAATTTACAAGCGCATAATCTTATGAAAACAATATGCTAATACACTAGCAGACGACTTTAATTTAATATTATTATTGCTTAAATTTATACAAACTAAATACAAAGAAATACGTCGTGCTGGAACGCCTACCAAATTAAACAATAAATTCCAATATAGACGTCAAAGTTGAAAAAAAAAAAAGAAAAACCTCTCAGACCGTGAACGAGCTTATTGTTTTGATGTTATCAGTGGAACAGAGCCCAACCGCCCAACTAGCATTACGATAATATTTTGCATGTTTACTAACAAAATAATTGACAAAACAAATCATTTACAGAACGGTTTGGAAATGCCAAAGCCGCAAAAGTTTTTCCTTGCCGCGTGGAACGCGCTGAAGCCAAGTCGATTGAAGCGATCTGAAGCACGCAACTTGTTTGCTAAACTATATACTTGTATAAATATTATAGCTATTTACTCGTGTATAGTTTTGTATATAAAATGTACAATAAAAAAATCCATTACATTTGCGATGACAGCAAATGAAACAAAAACCAAAAAAAAAAGCGAATAAATGAAACGCGGTTAACCGCAGCCGAAATATTGATATTATACGAGTAAAGTATGAGCTACGGGCGTGTTACTAGATTTAACTAAAAACTTATTTTTAGAGTTATTAAAGTGTTACATGTATGTGTTTCTAATAGGCAGAAAAATTTAGTTTTCATAACTGACAGAGTGTCGATGAATGCCCACTGATGTGCCTCCTATGCAGCCAAAGTGAGTGCTTGAATGGTAATTTTTTGATGACATTTTATTAAAATCAAATTTGACATATGTCAGACACGCGACGAGCAACGCTATACATTTTTTATGTTCCTATTTGATTTTAGTCTAGCTAATGCGATAATATTTATGCTATAAAAAATGGTATGTTATGCTTCAGCAATATTTCTATCCAATAAATTTTTGTAGTTTTTTTTTCAAATTGATGTTTTATATTTCGATAATCTTATTAGCTCAATATTATTGCCTAACGACGAGACAATATAATATCTTTATTATGCCTAAACATTGATTGAGTGTGGGCAAGCGTATTATTAGTTTGTGGTAAGTTTTTAATATAGTTTGTAGAAAAATTCAGAAGTACAGAACGCATCTCAGACAGATGAACATGTGTATATCGATTCGACTTTTGATGCTGATTTAGAATATATGTATGTATATACTTTGTGAAGTTTGACTATTCCTCCTTCTGAATGTTACATAAATTTTCAAAAATTTTGTGCACTCTACACTATGATTACAGGGTACAAAAAAATAATTTTAATTGATCAACTCCGTGAAAAAAATTAAGCAGAAATAGGTTTTTTTTTTATTTTTGTTTAGAGTGTCAATCAATCAGCTGTTTATTATTTGTTCTAATTTTATCATGTCACATGCAGAAAATGGACTGAGCCTAATTAAAATATATTATAAATGCCCTCTCCCCGAAACAATTTTTTTTTTCGACATCAATTTTGATGCAACATTTTTTTCATAATACTTAAAACTGCTGACAAATGCTATAGGAAACGTATTTTGCGAATTGTTTAAATTATTTGATTTATAATAAAAATAAAAAAAATATTTACCAAACTCTCTAACCCTTCAGCCCCACTCTCACCGCTTCAACACTTGCGCTTCTCAGCATTTGATTGGATTGAGTTTTTAGGCTGGTACACTTGAAGTGAATCATACCTAAAACAAATAATACAGCCCTCGAACATTCGATATATTGTAACTAATATAAATCAAATTATGAGCATGAAAAATTATTGATTTTATATTTAACAAAATTTAGATTGGTTACATTTTTTCATTAGCTTCGTCATTTCTGCATCTAATCCTAATTTTTTCGAATGTTTTTAAATAAGCTTTGAAATAATGGTGATGTATCAATGTACCAAGGTTCGATGATGCGTTTTACACAAATTATTTAATATGGAATTAAAAAATACAAGATTAGTATTGTCATCCGAAAATAACTGACGTTGCATCAAAACTATCTAAGAAAATTCAAAAGGAAAATCAATTTTTTTAAACTTTTTTGTTGTTTATTTTATTTGATTCGTTTAGAGGACAACAGATTGGATGACTAAACACGTATTAGAGACCTCTAAGCTCAATTTTCCAAAATAATGAAAGTGCAACTACACAGTTACAGTCATAGAACTGTAATCTGGTAGGCGCCCGTAAAAGGTAGTAGTTATCATCCATTATTTCTGCAGAATTTGTTTAATTTATTTTTTAGCTAGCGCGTTCATGTGGTCTCTCCGCCTGTCGCTATATCTGCTAGTATGACAAATTATTTGGAGCTCTACGGTCTCCAAGTTCAGATCTCGGTGAAGAGTAGACCTTCGAACGTATCAGCCACAATCCATTATAAGCCGCAAAGCTTTATTCTGAAGCGTCTGTACGCGCTTACGGTTCGTTGCTGCAGCCAATCCGCAAAGATCCCATAGCTCCAGGTGGGCACAGCAAAAGACTTCTAAATCTCTCTTTTACATCTCTGCGGCAGCTTAGACCTGCTACATAGCATGCAGTTCAGACACTCCCTCTTGTAGCTGCAGTTTGATATTGTAGCGTTTATGTGCGCTCTAAACGTTGGTGCGCTTGTCTAGTATTAACCCAAAAAACTTTGCCTCCAAATGAAGCCAAATCGGTGGTTTGGCAAGATTTCTCCAAGATCCACACGCCTGACAAGCCGTAATACAATAAGCCAAGCTAGTACCGGGTCAACAAGAATTTTTGTTGTCTGATTTGCAGTCAGTCAAAAAAAGAGTTCACCTAGAGGCCTCCAATGGAGGTACATTTTGAAGAAATGTTTCGATGGTAAGAGATTGTCTTCAACTAAATGATTAAATCAATATTTTCTGCGTTACACTGGCTCTTACGCTTTTTCAGCTTAGACAGTCATTCAGAAAGTAATCGATCCAGTGAGTATGTTCCTCTATAATTTGGTATGGCCAATGCGAACAAATATTGTTTATCGCCTTTTTTAGTTTTTAGTGAGAAAAGACTGCCAGTTCGATCGTGTTTCTGATGCTTTTTTCGTTGTTGGAGGTTTGGCCAGTTTGCCATAGTTTTGGATCGTACAACTACATCAAACCTGAAAAGCATTTTTCAGCGGAATACAGGAAATATTAATTTTGTTGACGTCTTGAAAATTAATTATGAACCAATTATGTCTAAAAATGTGGATAATATATTTAAAAAAAAAAACATAAGTTTTCTATTACTTAATATATCTGCAACAGTTTTCTTTGGAAATGCTACATAAAAAAAAATAATGATATAAACAAAACTGCTAGAACTACCAATTTTCGTAGAAAAAAAAAAACTATTTTTAGAAAAATTAACCCTGCGCATTTTCAAACTATCATTTATTATATTTCTGCCTTATTATTGTTTATACACAAAAGCATCTCTCATTCTCAAGCAATCGATAACAAATTTATGCATAAATCAATGTAAAAAAAATTATTTTAAACAAATGCTCGCAGCTAGTTTATCAAGTCAGGCAAACATTAATCAAAGATCAGAAAAGAAAACAATTAAAAAAATATAGTCTTCCGCTCGAATTTATATACATCACTAAAAACCATTCGTAAAATGTTGTTCAATTTTTTATGGCTCTTCCGATTTATCACAATTGCAAAACTTTTTCGAAATTATAAACAGTAAAAGTTGCTTTGATGCTAAGCAGTTGCTTTGAACTTATATTGTTTTTGGGCATAATTTCACAATTTATTGTAGTCGAAATTGATGTACGATGAGGTATGATGAGGTATTCTCATCTGTATACAGATACTTTAGTGGCGCCTACTATTTATGCGCACTTTATGAAACATAATAAATTTAAATAAAACACTTTGTCAGTTGAGCAATTGTAAATAAATAAAAGCGCGTACCTATGCATCTTCAAGTTCTTTATAATGACAGATCGTACAGACTTTCAATTAAAATTAATGCATTTTTGTGTAAAGTTGACAACGAACAAAAAACCGTGGAAAAAAAACAAAATTAAAATAAAAATAAATACATTTCGCTGGGTATAAAAATAATTTCTCATGCTGTTTGCTCGGTCGGTCATACACAAAAATTGAAAGACGCACTGAAATTGAGTGATGGATGGCTTGTTGAACCAGAGAAAAAAATGTAACTCATTTTTTTTTTGTTTGTTTTCTCATTTGGCGAACTAATTAACACGAACGGATTGTGTCCTCAGTGGAATTGGGAAATCGAAAAATTGAAGAACACAAAATATTTTCGGTAAGCACCTATATTGATTGAAGATTGTCAATTTGAAATATGTTTCGGAGCGCGCAGTTCAATGATATTTTTAAATAAATTCATAAACACGTGAGTACATGTATGCACCATGTTCGTCGCAAATTGAACATACATACAATCTTCATAATCTTCACAATTACACATTTTAAAAAAGGTGGAAATTTCAAATAATTTGAATTTATTTTAAACTTAAAATAAGAAAAAATTTATGTATGTACAGCTTCAAAGTTCGTTTTCAAATTTTTCTATAATGTTTGAGTTTATGAAGTTATGAATTTTTTTTCACCCAATGATTTGAAATATAGTTTTTAATAGGTACTTGTTTTAGAACGATTAGGGCTATAATAATGAAGCATCGAAATGTTACGAAAATATTGTATAGAAACGAAAACCAAAAACAAAGTAGAAGACCTCTTAATGAACTTAGAAACCAATGTTCGCTACGGAATAGACAAAACGTTCCTAAGTATAAAGACAATGCTTCTTCTTTGCCTCAGGATTTATTTTTCCAACGAATTTAAATTGAAAAAAAAACCAGAAGAACATTGAGGAAGAAGAAGATTGTCTGAAGAAGATTGTTTGAAGAAGATTGTCTGAAGAAAATTGTCTAAAGAATGTCTAAAGAAGGCTGTCCAAAGATGACTGTCTGAAGAAGACTGTCTCAAGAAGGCTGTCCAAATATGACTGTCTGAAGAAGGCTGTCTGACGAAGACTGTCTGAAGAAGACTGTCTGAAGAAGACTGTTTGAAGATAATTGACTGAAGAAGACTGTCTGAAGATGATTGACAGAAGATGACTATCTAAAGAAGTCTTTCTGAAAAAAACTATCTGAAGAAGACTGTCTGAAAATGACATTCTGAAGATGGCTGTCTGAGGAAAACTGCCTGAGGAAGACTATCTGAGGAAAACTGCCTGAGGAAGACTATCTGAGGAAAACTGTCTGAGGAAGACTGTCTGAGAAAGACTGTCTGACGAAGACTGTCTGACGAAGACTGTCTGACGAAAAACTGTCTGAGGAAGACTGTCTGAGGAAGACTGTTTGAGGAAGACTGTCTGAGGAAGACTGTCTGAGGAAGACTGTCTGAGGAAAACTGCTTGAGGAAGACTGTCTGAGGAAGACTGTCTGAAGAAGACTGTCTGAAGATGATTGACTGAAGATGACTATCTAAAGAAGTTTTTCTGAAAAAAACTATCTGAAGAAGACTGTCTGAAAATGACATTCTGAAGATGGCTGTCTAAGGAAGACTGTCTGAGGAAGACTGTCTGAGGAAGACTGTCTGAGGAAGACTGTCTGAGGAAGACTGTCTGAGTAAGACTGTCTGAGGAAGACTGTCTGAGGAAGACTGTCTGAGGAAGACTGTCTGAGGAAGACTGTCTGAGAAAGACTGTCTGAGGAAGACTGTCTGAGGAAGACTGTCTGAGGAAAACTCTCTGAGAAAGACTGTCTGTGGAAGACTGTCTGAGGAAAACTGTCTGAGGAAGACTGTCTGAGGAAGACTGTCTGACGAAGACTGTCTGACGAAGACTGTCTGACGAAGACTGTCTGACGAAGACTGTCTGACGAAGACTGTCTGAAAAAGACTGTCTGACGAAGACTGTCTGAAAAAGACTGTCTGAGAAAGACTGTCTGAGGAAGACTGTCTGAGGAAAACTGTCTGAGGAAGACTCTCTGAGGAAGACTGTCTGAAAAAGACTGTCTGAAGAAGACTAGCTGAAGAAGAATTTTTAATAAGTATTCCAGGTAATTTCCTAGACGGCTGGACCGATTTTTAGCTGATTCATAGCTGATGTTCTAAGTATTAACAAAGGTTATATTTGTTTTAGAAAGGAAATAGGATAATTTATTGGGATTACTCTAAGATATAACAAATTTGTTCTTTCAATATTAATCAAAAAAAATATTTTTCCTACAAAAACCTAATATGGGTACATAATTCTAATGGTCGCATATAGACATATATAAAATTTTTTATTAGAGTTTAAGTAAAATACACCAAATTTTACATTTTCAGCCTAAACAACCAGAAAAACCAAAAATCAGAAAGGAGGAGGAGGTTTTTATGTATACTACCTAAAAGAGAGGGGCTACTAGCTAGCGAGAGACAACTAGTCTAACTAAAAAATCCAAATTCAAGCCTATATCTTTTATAGTCTCCATGTTTCTGATGTGCATACGGAAAACTAGACAGACGGACATATCTACATTGATTCGATTTTTTTGTATGAAGGCTACCCTTGTCAGTGGTCCTTAACGAATATTTTATTAAAATTTACGTAAAATGCTTCAAATTTGCTAATCCAGGAAGTTTATCAATATGAATAAATACCAATAATTTTCTACGTACATATATGGTCTCACAAACTAATGTTCATCTGAAGGCTTTCATTAAGACGAACCACACCGATTCTGAATAGTTTCATATCAATAATGGCCTATACAATGCAACGATATCCCTGCAATCGTGGGTTCTCGACTTTCAGATACCTTGTACCTGACCGAAGAGCCTCTTTTAAACCATTGCTTTGTATGAGAGGCTGCGTTTGCAAATTTTATTATCTGGACTTTAATAGTTTTAGAGATTTTGTACTTTTTGTGGAGCTTGACTAGCTTATATCCTGCACGTACCTTTGTTTTTTCCTTCAAAATTTTCCTCCAATTTTGATTTTATGTACAATGTTGCGAAGTAGGTTTGAACTATACTGAATTCCTTCGAATGGCTGAACCGTTCTTGATGTCAGTTTTTTTTTTTCTTTTGTGTTTCAGTGGTTGTCTGAAAGTCGTGCTCCCCCCAGTTTAGTTTCTCTAATTAATTTCTAAAAAAATGTTTCATTTAAAGAAGAAATGACGGACAGATATACTTCTGCCGTACGTGTGTATGTCACTAAACTTGCCCTAAACGGCTGAACCGATCTAGATTCAATTTTTTTTGTGCGTGTTTAAGTGGGTTCCTGAATAATTTATGTTCACTAGGTTCTGATATTTTTTTAGTTTTTCAATAAATTTATTTTGTTTAACAAATTTTCGCATATCTTATCCTTGGAAAATTCAAAAAGGGTGGTCAATAGTTTTAGGGTAAAATTTTTACCCATCCGGACCGTTTTAAACTTAGTTATTTCTCTCTCTAATGCGTCAAAAACATGCTAAAAAATTGTATTTGGGATTCGTATCAAATTCGATAAACATGAGGATCTATTCTTGGAGATCCCCAATGTGAAAATCACTCTTGAATACATTTTGATTGTTTTGATTAAATTTTTGATTAACTTTACTGAAGCTCATTTCGATTGTGCTCGACTTTGATAAAATTTGTATGTGCCAGACATTCAAAATTTGATCCGTATGGCATTTTTATTGGGATTAGTGTAAGATGTACCAAATTTGTAGTTTCAAACTGAATTTAACTACAACAAATTGTTTTTCGTACAAAATCTTAGTAATGGGTCAGATTTGTATGGTATATACACCTTCCAGTAGTCCGAGATGGACATATGTGGAATATTTTTGAAAATTTAAATCATATGCACTAAGTTTACTGTCTTCAACTAAAACAAACAGAAAAAAAAAATATATCTTCATTCAAAAATTCAAAAAAGTGGCAGGTTTTTATGGGAACGACCCCTTGGAGCTTGGTTGGCACATTCATTAAACACTAACGAATAGGAGACATTAAGTATGCAAACTTGAGGGTTATATCCTTTATAGTCTCCAAATTTTTGTTGTCCATAGTCAAACAGAGGATCATGTCTATATTGACTTCACTTTTTTGTAGGGAGGCTACGAAGGTTGGTCTAACCGTTTTAGTCGTCCGATCTGCACATATATGAAATATTCTATAAAGCTCAACGTATTGTCTATCAAATTTGATGTTTCTTTGCAAGCAAAAATGTAGAATAAGTAGGTTTGCGTGTTAAATACCAACTCCACAAATGACAAGTCTATATCGACTCAACTTTCGAAGTTAATCTAAATTATATGCACTATTATAATTTGGTCCTTCGGATTCTTGACATAGTATCGCAGTAGAATACGATTAAACTAGGGAACTTAGAATATCTACGGTTATCCGTTGAACATATTAAATTCAAATATTCATAAGTCGAGCATGTGGAATGTCTCAACTGAACCCCATCACATTCACCTTCCTAGCACACTTCTTGCATCATAACCACGAATTACAGGTGCTCGTTATTTAAAAAAAAAAATACTCGTATTACTCTCACCTATTTTCTCGAAAAACGTTTGTTGCACCCATGATGTGATTCAAAGAGACGGTTCCAATGGCGCCAATTTTGCTTGGCCTGGAGCCTTATTTTGCTATATGGACACACAACGTTCATTGGTCCAATAGCAACGATTTGCTGTGATCTGTATTTAACTGAGCTGTTATAATTGAGTTCAGCCAGGAGAGGATTGAACGCCACATTTCTAAGTTGTTGATTTCGATTCGGTTCAACTTCATTTCGAGTTTACCAAAAATCGATATTAAATTAAACATTTCATATTAAAAACAAGTAAGAAAATCACAGTCGGGCGTAACCGACTGTAAGAGGCCCTGTACCAGTGCAGGTCGCCTAACAAACACATTAAATGTTCCCCTAGCTTATGACCAAACACATGACCACTTCTCTCTGCACGACTAAGTGCCTTTTAAAACATTTTTTTATGTATGAAACGAAAAGGGGGGTCGCTCAAATTCAATTGCTTATAAAATCGTCATTTATTAACCGATTTTGATGAACTTTTCGGATTTTTGCTAAGAAAGACGATATCTCTATACTGGCATACTTCCTTTTTTTTGTGCCGAAGAAATTTTTACCCTTGGTGGTGATTTTATGGGGAAGGGGGGGAGGGGCAAGTTTTTAAAATAAACTTGTAAAATTCCGGAGCAGTCCTAGTCGAATGCAAAAAACACGAAGTCTCTATCTATTACCGTTTCCGAGATCCTTTCGTTCATACGGACGGCCAGACGGACGGACGGACGGACGGACAGACGGACATGTCTATATCGACTCCGCTATCGCTCCTGACCATAATGGGGGTAACTTTGGGGGGTCTCCGATTATTATTTCTACCTGTTACATACATTTGCACAAAACCAATAGGCTCTTGTACCTTCGGTACAGGGCCTAAAAAATAAGAAGAGATGAATTAAAATAAGCAAGATCTAAGTGCGAATTATAACCCTATTACAGAGCTATAAATGCATATTACCCATCACTGTGTGTGTTGAGCAGTCGGGCAAAAATAAAATCTATTGATATCTGGTTTTATTAGCTGAACAATTTAAAGTTGAAATTTTGAATATTTTTTGTTTATACGTAGACTTGTACCACTTAGTATACGTACAAACGTACAGCTCAATTTTTTTTAACATCAAACCTGAAAGTTTTATTAGTGCTTAAACTCATATCGAAGACGAATTTTTACAAAAAGAGGGAACCAATTGAATTGACTACAAAGCCTTATAAAGAATGAAATGGGTCAAGTACCGAATTCAGAATAATTCTAGAAAATGGTGAACCGGTTTCTTTCTTTTTAATTTATGGGTAAGATTTGTCATTTTTATACCATTTTATAAATTAAAATGTTGAACTTTACCTTTCTGTCAGCTTTGAATAGCTGCAAAGTTGTTGCAAAATATGTTTTTGAGCGATTTGAAAATTTTTGAAAACACACAAAGAAGAAGCACTTGAAATAAAAACGCTTTCAAACACTGATCTTGCGAACGCACTTTGATTTGAGTTGCACAAATGCCAATTTTTTTTTTATTTTCTCTCAAAAACCAAATAATTCCAATTCATTTATCTCTGCACATTGAGTAATTTTTCCAATTTTTTTTATATAATTTTCCAAGTTAAATAAAAACACTTTTATCAAATTTAAATTTTTCAATTAAAACACATTTTTGTAGTAAGAAGCAGCAGCACATTTACGAGTAAAAAATTGCAACCGTTATTTTTGTTTGCTCTTTTATTTCGTTTTTGTGTTTGTTTTGCACGTGCAGCGCAAAGACGTCCGTTTAAGCGCGAAAGTCGTTGCCAACTGATTCGATGCGTTGCCAACAAAAAACCGACTGCGTTTTGACGATGAAATAGAGGCACGAAGTACATTCGGATTCGTCACATGTTCGGTTTTTTCGCTTCGTATGCCGGCATTGCATGTAAACAACAAAAGCGTATAGCACTGGGCAAGAAGCTTCTTGTTAAGTGCGGGGTAGTGCTAATTCCTTGCAAAAAAACGGTACATTTTTGTGAATATTTTTTTGATGATACCGTTAAAATCTATTTATTAAAATTAACGGTAAATTATAGTATAACATTCGAAGTATATTGTGTAATATTTTCATTATTAAATATTAAAAAATACAGCAATGGCAGCAGTTATACGGAAGCTTCTCGTGAAAAAGTAGAATCAGCAACGAGACGGCAAGCCGGTACAGCAGCAGTGTAGCCGGCATTTCCACGACGACGACGAAGGCGAAGGCGATGATGATGTTGACGATTTTCAGCTTTACAGATTTTCCGCATTTACATTGCTTCTTCTTGTTTGCTTTGCGGCTTTTGTGTTGGTGTTTGTTGTTGTTGGTTTTGTGTGTGTAGGCAGGTTGGGGTTGCTTTTTTGTTCGTGTAGCACTCGTAATCGTGTATAGTCGTGCGGCGTTCGTTTATTTGTTTCGTGTTTGCAATTGGCGGGAAATAAATTTAATGTAAACATTGCAGAAGTTGCGCTGCAAATGTTGCTAACGTTTGTTGTTTGTGGATTGTATTTGATGGGAAGCAACCATTACCCAGGCACGGACGTAATCGCGCGACAATCATAAAAAGTGCCAATAAAAGAGAAGAAAAAGATCAGAGGTTGGAAAGCGTGAAGAGCTATCCAGATAAAGAAACGCGCAATGCAACATATTGCTATGCTTCTTGTGCACTACTCCGATGTACTTAGATGGCCTTCAACCTTCGGTCGGTCATCGATTGCCAAGTACACAGAGATCTCTCCATGCCTGGGCATTCCAGGGCATGCCCGCTCGTCCTCTTTTACGGCTTGCTACAATTTAATTTGAGCTTCACATATAAGCCATGCGTGGGGGAGCTCTTTCATCCAATCGAATAAGATGACCAGCCAAGTGCAGCCGCTGTAGCTTTATGCGCTGGACTATCTCCACCTTAATGAATAGCTTATAAAGCTCAAGGATTATAAGGGATCTAAACTCGTCCGCGACACTTAGAGGACCAAAAATCCTGCGGATAATCTATCTCCAATGGCGTTTCGTCTGATGCCTTTGCGCCTTATAGTAGAGTATCAACGTCTTATAGATCTTAATTTTCGTCTTGCAAGAGAGGACTTTACTTTGTAACGACGTCGTCGGCCGTCCAAGATTCGTCTCGTCAGAAATATATTTGATCGAGACCAATATCAGAGGAGACACAGACCCCAGTATAGTTTATAATTCCATAATTTTATTTAAATTATTTTCTCAATTTTTATGAGAAAGTACTTAGCTAAGTCTAACTACTTAAGTCTACCTATATCTAATGTACTGTTCTCTCCTGGACAATGTTCGACCCCAGTCTTCACAACTGTTGCCAGAAAGAAGTTGATTTGATTGCTGCTTGGTTCTCTGAGAATATTGTGATATTGACCTCCTATTGCACTCCACTTCAATCAATGTCGGGAGCTAATCTTGCTGGCATGGATCTGAGATCACCATTGAAATAGATATCATGGTATTGCCTCCGAAGATACCCTCAATTATACCCGTTTCGTTAATTGTCTATTACCTGGGGTGCCGTTCTCTCAGTCTGTACAGTTCGGAAGGAGAATTGAAAAATTTAAATTAAAGTTTTATGATTACACAATCTATAATGTTGGGTAGCCCCATACAAATCTGTTCCACCTTTCTGATACAAAATCCTGTTGGTTTTGTGCAAATGTATGTTACAGGTAGAAATAACCCATGTCCGTCTGTCCGTCCGTATAAACGAAAGGATCTCGGCAACGGTATAGAGACATCGTTTATTTTGCATTCGACTAGGATTTCGCCGGAATTTTACAAGTTCATTTTAAAATTTTGCCCCTCCTCCTTCCCTATAAAATCCCCATTAAGTGTAAAATTTTCTTCGGCACAAAAAAAATTAAGTATGCCAGTATATCTCTAAGCCAAAATCTCAAAACTTCATCAAAGTCGGATGATAATAAATGACGATGTTATAAGCAATTGAATTCGAACGAGCTATGTTGCTTCCGTCCTCCTTTTTCTTTGCATACATAAAAATGTTTTATAAGTCACTTATTCGTAGAGTAAGAAGTGGGAGGAGCAAAATACTTTTCATTAATACAATTTTTTCTTATTAATTTACTACCTTTTTATCAGAGAGAAATAATTTTTAGTCAATATAAAGAACATGAGTACGGTCTACCGAACACCGTCCATGGTCATACAAACTTTTATGCGGAAGACCTCAAAGCCAGAAATATGTTTAGGATAATTGTTGTAATCATCAGCTGTGTGTGAAAATATTCAGCCAGGGCAGATCAACAACCACCTCCATGGCGACAGTACACAGAACATATTTGCAGGCGATATGTCATATATAGAGCCAATAGATAGTTTTTGAAAAGATACCCAAAGTCCATTCAAAAAGGCTTTTAATGGTCCAAAGTGCTCTAGTAGACTTAGGTGCCCTAACTATAGGTGAAGGTTACACATGAAACTTTTCTATAGGGATAATATCCAGAAATTCAACTTCATCGGGTAACTTTAAAAATGTATTATGGCTATAAACTGGCCATAAGTCTGACTTGTATTTTAAGAAAAGAGACACTACTACTTTCTTAGGAACAATGCTGAAGCATTGGTTGGTACATCATCCGTTCACTACTCGAACGACTGAGCACATCACAACAGAGACGCTACGTCCAAATATTCCTGAGATGTTGATTACTAAGTCCTCTGCATATCCAATGATGCTAAAGCCTAATTCAATGAGCCTGCACAGACCACAAAACTGGAAAAAAACTGCTCCTTCTGGACTCCCCTTGATTATTTTGATGTTAACAGACACATTTTCTTTAGTTTGAAGAAAGTAAGACTGTTGCTTCTATAAGATTTAGCTAGTTCTATATCCCTATTGCCCTATTGACGGATGAAAACGACGATCGCCTTGCTCTATAATCATGCTATGTAGCACAGACTGAGGCTAGATCTCCGGTTAAATCGTCCAAGAAGTTAAGTACCACAAATGAAAGATACCGTCTCCCTCAGGAGACCTGGCGATCTTTGTCTTTATCGAGCACGAGACCTATATCAGCAAATTGTATTTTCCCAGTTGATAGGAGAAAATGAAAATTATTTAAGGATCTGCACTCTTTAAGCAAACACTTTGTATATAGTAAATCCCATTCTATTTTTATCGCAAAAAAAAATGTTTAGCAACATGTTGCAAATTTGCAACACGGCAACATTTGTCATGCGCCGTGGCAACGAACATTTTTTTTAGCCAGATTTGCTTTAAGTGACAACCTTTCAGTTTCAACATCCTTTTATAGTCGACATTGTGGATATGTGTTTGTATTTGTGGCAGTGCAACTATGTATATACAAATCGTACATACATATTCGTATATAACTGTATGTATGTAAATAATGTAACAGTAAATTAGCGTGTTTGACACATTGTGGGCGTGGTTAGCGCGTTTGTGCGTAGCAATGTGCGTTGCGTTTAATGCATGTATCTAGATACTTTATTCAAATCTTTTTATTAGCTTTTACATTGCAACTTGCTTTTAATCAAGATAAATTAAAATAAAAAGAAAATTCCAACTTTTTAATTGCCATTGAATTGAATTGAAATTATTTAAATTATTTAAGCATTTATTTAGTTGCTTTTGAGTGCTTAATTTTGTTTAAATTCAATAGAACTATATTTTTTTAGTTTGACGTTTATTTTGTTATTTTTTTTTTTTTGACGCTTCTAAGATTACCAAATAAAATGCTTGGCAAAAAAAATAAATAAATCCCAGCAACAGCAATGGGTACAAACTTAATTTAAATAGTTTTGCTGTCCGAAGACTTAAGTAAATAAAAAAGTGTTATAAATAAAGATGTATTCTTTTCTATTCGAGAACAATTGTAGCATATGGGAGAAGAGTCTATACAAATAAACAAATTTAGTGAGGCCAGCAGACTGAAAAGTTTGAGTTTGTTTAATATAAAATACTACGAATTGAATCATTAAGTCTTTGGTACAAAATTTGTTCAGTTATACTCTGCAGTTTGCTTGTTAAGAGGCGTTTGAACTTGTTGATGAGTTGGTAACGTGTCGATTTTTATAAGCACAAACGATTAATGTAGCATGAAAAAATACGAGACGAGACTTAAAGTCGATACAAATATATGGTTTTTCCTGCACCCCTCCAGCTTAATCTTCCTGAGGACCCAATAGGTTCTGAGCATTTTCAAGCCGTAATCAAGCGTCTGAAGCCCGATAAAGCCCCGGACACAATCTGCAACCGCATGTTCAAGTCGCTACCGAGGAGTGCTATCGCCTTTATGGTGTCCATTTTCAATGACATAGTTCGGTTGCAGTATTTTTCAGCGGTGTGGAGGCTAGAAGTCGCAATGATTTCTAAAACCTGGCAAAACGGAGGTGGACCCTGGATCCTATAGGACGAATTGGCTCCTGCTTTCGAAATCGATGGTTTGGGAATGACTGGTGATTGCTAAGCTAGCGATCATCTGAAGTCCCACAGAATGACCGACAACATATCTCGAGTATTCGGCCGGACATCGATCAGGCATTCAGATATTCGATCAAGCTCTCAAAGCATAATGAGAGACTGCGCTCGCCCTACATGGTGCTGCCTCTGTTGTGGACGAAATTGTTGCTTCAAGGAGTTGGTGAGTACGTTAGTGAACTGACTTTTCCTCAGGCATCTTACCTGCCATGAGCCAGCCAACATTCGTAGCGCATTGAAACTGCTGGAAACGAGACAGACTTCTTCTTCAACCGCTGCCAAGTAAAAGTCCCTGTGGAGGGTGGAGTTGCACTGTCAATATGCAAAGGTGAGGGCTGTTACCAACGGAGGCATACGTTAATGCTTCTGCTGACGTTGAACTTCACGTTTTCCACCTTTGCAGAGGTCATCATGCATACATCAACTGTATATAAGATCAAAAGCAGGGATGTGTCTAGAGCTCCAAACGTAGCGTCATCTGAAGAGAAAAGGGGCAAGAACGCTTCCTGTTGGCACTCCTGCAGTTGTTGGGTGAGAGGAGAACGGAGTCACCCTGACTATGAACCTGAAGCAACTGCCCTCCAAGTAGGACCGTCTCTTTTGTTTTATTCACGCGTAAATATTTCTCTAAGAACATATCTAAACTATGGCTACGAAGTCTTGATGATCTTGTTGAACGGCTCGGCAACCTTTTCAATGTTCTCGCGTGCCTGCTGTGTCAGTTGCTTCAGCTGTCTGTTCTGCTTCAGAGTGATGCGCAGCTTGGACTTGCGCTTACGCTTCAGGCTCTTGACAACATCCTTGAAGTGCCGACGACCTCATGCGAGAGACGTCCAACCTGGCCGTATTTCCTATCAGAACGCAATGTAAGCACACGCATGGCAATAGCGACGACGCTTATCATAGGGCGATGGGCCATCGAAGACACGCAGACGTGCTAGTGCAGCCTCTAATCATGGAATCATGCCTCTAACAGCCTTGTAGAAGAATCTAGATGGGGTACGGAAGTGGAAAGGACCACGCACTGGATTAACATTGCAGTGCTTGTGCAAGTAGGTCAAGTACTTCATTTTGTTTCTGTAGAAGTGTCCGGAGAGGTTCAACTCTTCGCAGCAACTTTTCCGCCCTGCAACAGGTACTTGGCAACAACGAAGGCCAAACGGCCAAACAGATGAGCGCGGCCATCAATAACAACGATCCTATTCGTTTAACCAGTCATGTCTAAGAACCGCACGGAAAGAAAATGTTTAGCAAGAAATAATGGCAGCCTTCATCTTGTTACGCGTAGCAAACTACCTTATAAGAATTACCGACGATTAGCTTAGACTTTAGGATCGATATTGGAGACCTGATGTACAATTCGATTATGATCGAGAATTAAAAAGTGACATGGAAAGCACTACTGAAACTTAAGGAAGTTGCTTGCGAAAGTTTAGCAATTATCAAGAATTGGGTACAGCCTCAAATTAACCAAAAATAAGAAAGAGATGGGACCACTAAAAGCGGTAGCTCTCATACAAGTCTGCCCCAACTTTTAGTGTTTTTACATGAAACAAAATTGTTTAATGTTTTTAATTTAGCAAGAAACGCCAAGTTTGATGTATTTTGCATCAATCCTAATAAATTATTCCATTAGGGTTCAAATTGATCTCTTAAAGAGGTGACACCATTACAAAATGTAAGGTCGTTATAGATATCTGTTTGTCTGTCTGGAGAGTCTTCACCTTAAAATATTCAATGTGTTCTGCTTACTCTTCAGATAGGCTTCAATGGGTAGAACCCTAAGTACCTGTCTCTCCTTTCTAAGTTTTTCTATGAAATTTGTCTCCCTCCAGTTTTTTTTTAATAAGAAGATCATTCTGTTGTGGTTTCGTATAGCTTGAAACGACAAGTTTGGTATGTCTTATACTAATCTCAATAAAATATTTCACACAATTCCATATGGGAATATATGCCTTATGCAAATTTAAGGTTAAATGAAGGTACGGGGTATTTTTGTTCCATACAGCAATAAACTTTCATTCATTTCATTCATCTAAGGTTCAATGGGAGCAGCGTGTAAATATTTTTTTATTATTTCATGAACAGGGAACTCAAAATTAAAAAAAAAAAAATTTTGTTTAGCTTTTTTGTAGCGGATAAAAAATTCCCCCAAGCCGCACTACTAATTGTTTATTGATTTTCTTTAGTTTAGTTTCCATTTTATTTTATTACTTCCATGCATTTTAGCAGAGAACGCCGAATGTTTGTATTTATTATGCTTCGTGCGTAAAAAATTGTATACAGGAAAATAAAGTACGCACAGAGGCAAAGCGCGACGCGACGCGACGCGATCTATGTGCACCATTTTCCACGATGTGGCAAGTGATGATCAGAGCATTTTCACACCTGGCTAAATTAGTTTTGTTGCGTATGAAAATTTTATTTTATTTTTCGTTGTTTTATGCTTCAAAATTTTCTTCTTAAATTTTATTCTTTTTTCTGTGTTTTGGTAAACTGCCAAATTGTCTACCACATGTGTGTGTGTGTGTGTGTGTGTGTGTGTGTATTTGCTTGGTGTATATGTATACGGATTATGCAAAGTTTTGTTCATAGATGAATTTATTTAATGACCAGAGCCAAACTATCTAACAAAGCTCATCACTATCGCTCATTGCTTCTACTATTTCTGCTGCTGGCTGGCAACTACTTTATTTGCTCTGTTCGTCTGTTTCGCATTCGCCGAACACTTGGTTTTCTTCATTTAATTACATTTTAGTTAACGTGTAAATATTTTCGCGTAGACAGCAGATACAAATTTCCACAAAAACACACGGACGGACAGACGACAGGCACACAACACTCTCTGAGACTTGCCTCATGCATAAATCTGTCTTTCAGACTACGCCGCCAATTAATTCGTCTCACAATGGCACAAACAAACAAACAAACAAACAAAGCAAAAACCAAACCGAACTATAGAGAAAAAAAAAAAGAAATATGAATAAAACAAAAAGAAACAATTTATATGGCCTTGTTGCGATTTTCACTTGCGTCGTTTGCCCAAGGGATTTTTTAACGACCCCCAAAGCGCCCTCTGTCGGCTTGAATTCGTTCAGCATGGCGTGACGCCAATATAGAGCATCTTCTTTTACTCTTTTCACTTAGGCTTATTTTCCACTCGTCGTCATATATTATGCATATGTATAAATTTTTAATTTGTTTTGGTTTTAATTTACCTACTAGCTGAGCTAGCTACCCGTTTCTGCTCGTATGTTAATATCGAACTAGGATTGTGGATGGTGTTTTTTTATATCTTTTGCACATCATTAGTCAATAAAAAATGTCGTAGCAAAATTTCATATAGCTGTATTCTGAGATTAAAAGTTCACCTAATACCTTCCAGGAAGATAGATTATAAGTTGGGCTTCTATTATTTAGTACTCTGGCGCTCACACGGGTTTGCAGGGCCCGATTTGTGGAAATCAAAGTGGATGGAATGCTTACGAATAGTGCAAATGTGCTGTTGTACTGCGATACACTTCAAACACTCCAAGTCGACAAATAGGTAAGGTCTCATACTTAAAGGAAGTACCACATTTTAGGCGAGAGAACCTGGTTACTTATATTTCAGAAACTGTTAATTTGAGTGGAGTGTGATGCCCACAATTCAACTTTGATTTGTTTTCATTTTCCAAAAATCCAAATAATTTCTCCAGATCTGAGCAGGCTCCATAATATGCCTACTACGTCTGCTTAAGATGTCAAGCATGTTGTTTATCATTAGTCGGGCTAAAATCTAAATTCAAAAAATTTATCAGTCGCTAACCGTACTTCTCCGATATCGCCTCGAAGAGTAACATCACTTATATATGGCGAATCTCCGTTCAAATGTACTTAAGCTCTTTGCATCTCTTGAAATCAATAATGGATCATCAAAATAAGAAAAACCTAAAACTGTCTCAGGACTCAAACAAGTTTTCGAACAGCTTGAGCTACAGCACTTAGACGATGGACATTCAATATATATACTTGTATACGTGAAAATACTCGTACATCCGCTGCGACATTAAGTCAAGGAGTTTCGCATGTAGGTGTTCCACAAGGAGACGCACAGTAACGGCATCAAAGTGAAAGCTTCTTAATTTCGACAGATCATTAATGGTAGCTATGGCACGTACTGCCGGATGTTCAGCAATTCCTAAACAAAGAAGCGCAGCCGTGCAGGAGGCATCATATGAAAAGAGTCGCTCCACTGCTACCAATAATGTGAGGTTTTGTAAAAAGAGTATCTAATACCGAAAAGAGAACGAAAAAGCCAAAAGACTATTGTGGAGCCACACCGTCACACCTCTAGGATGTGCGGTGGAGAAGCAGTATAAGTAGGATGGACAGCAAGGGGAGACTGTTGACTTCAGTGAGTGAGATCACCAACGCCATCAGTAACAACAACTCTCTAGAGTGCAGCAAACCAGCATTCAGCTACAACAGCATCATAAAGGCCACGATGGTTACCATAATAACTGTCAACTATCCACAGATAACGTTTACATAGATGGATGATGCAATTCTTTAAGAAGTGACGAAGAGGTGGATACATAAAATATGTGGACTTTCTGGAAGTAATGATCCTGGTCGAATGTGCAGACGACCAAAGCGTGAAGTTTACGTAGCTACATGCTTCTGTGCATAGAAGAATGAATAGGTCAGCCACTCATGGCAGGCAAGGATGATGTCATCCATACAACAAAGGTCATACATCTTTTCCTGTCCTGCATTCAAGGAAAAAAAAGCAGCTCTCTATTTCATCTAGAAGCCTATAACAAGAAACTGAACACACATACATGGAAGGTCAACTCACTGTGTTATAATGAAAACGAAGAACCGACATCATCACTAGCGACGAAAGGTGCGATTCTGGTTCGGAGTGTTTCCAATTAATCTGAGCATTGCAATGGTATAGAGAAGACGATGTAATCAGAAACTGCAGATTTAAGAAAGAAAAGTTTAATCGAGCCTGTACTTCTTCTAGAGTCAGCTGATACTAGAGTCTTCGTCACATGAAACTAGGAAAACGCGGTCATAGCATCAGTCGAATTTCTAGGAGAGCAACCATCACACATGAATGATGTAAAGATTTGTAATAATCGCGTTTTATCTATTATAGTTTGGGATTCGTTCAGAAGTTCACATTGTGAGGAAAGAGGTTGACTGCCATTCACTTAGGAATGGGTTCAGAGGTAAGCCACCTCTGGGCTTGAGATCCGCCACTGAAAAAAATAACCCTCCAACGAAAACAATAAGGAAGCTTCGGAAGGAACTCTACTATACCGACCACCGCAAACGATATAAAGACCACGAAATAGGGAAATGCACTTGGAATATCCGCACCCTTAATTGGGATGGTGCAAATATACATATAGCTGGTTGATGTCCTCGAAATATGCAAGGCTGAAAACACTGCAATCCAGGAAATGCGATGTAGACATTCGGAGTAAGTGTCTCCTTGCAGTATTGGATATAAATTTCTACAGTCCGACCGTGAACAACTAGACGGTGTCCCAGAAACAATTCAGCACTAAACATCGAATGATTTAGTTTGGAATGGAGAGGAATAAGATGTTTCAAGAAATGAGAAGAGGCTTTAAGTAAACTTTCTTTGGTAATTACGTGTTGCAAGTATTTGACATGATGCATAAACAGGGAGGAAGCAACCCTAGAAAGATTTCCGAGTTTGAATCTAAATGGTGAAATATTCATGTCTTTAAAACTCATACCGTATTGTTATAGACTGACTAACGGTGAAATTCAATAGGATCTGTTCTCATGTCAGAAGATGGGCGATGGCTAAGATGCAAACGGATGCCAACAAGTTACTCCGTAGACCAGATAACACTCTAATGAAACATAAGAAACAGAAAACTAAATTGCTCCTTGATAACTTTTCGTTCATTTGATTTTCAAGCGTTAAAGCATCTCAAGATACTTCTAATACTGCCAGGAAAAGTCTCCAAAAACAAGAATTCTTCAAGACTGCATGGAATCAACATTAAGTGCTGGAAAGTGCTACCTCTAATCATGGTATTCACTTATTGCTATAATCAAATCAATGCGTGTCTTAACTTCTGCGACATTCCTCTAGTATGGCAACTATTAAATCAAGGAGCCAAACTGTGGATGACCTTCACTCAGACTCATTAGTCTCCTTTGTTTTGTACGCAAAATTAAATAAAAATCATAAAAGGAATAGTTTAAATTTATGTAGAAGGCAATAAAAAACAAGAAAACACAGTCAGGCTAACCGACTGTAAGAGGCCCTGTACCAGTTCAGGTCTCCTAACAAACACATTAAATGTTTCCCGAGCTTATGACCAAACTTATGACCACTTCTCACTGCACGAATAAGGTCGTTCAAATTCAATTGTTTATAAAATCGTCATTTATTATCCGATTTTGTTGAACTTTTTGGAATTTGGCTTAGAGGGACGTTATCTCTATACTGGTACACTCAATTTTTTTTTGTTCCTAAGAAATTGTTAGCCTTCGGGGTGATTTTATGGTGAAGGGGGGAGGGGCAAAATTTTAAAATAAACTTGTAAAATTCCGGAGCAGTCCTAGTCGAATGCAAAAAACACGAGGTCTCTATCTATTACCGTTTCCGAGTTCCTTTCTTTCATACAGACGGACGGACGGACATACGGGCGGGCGGACATATGGACATGGCTATATCGACTCCTCTATCACTCCTGACCATAATGGGGGTAACTTTGGGGGGTCTCCGACCATTATTTCTACCTGTTACATACATTTGCACAAAAAAAATACCTAAGCAACAATATGGGTTCTGCTCCGAACCGAGTAGTCAAAATCAATTAAAATTTTAACCAATCTTAGTCACTGTCAAAGGTCCTCTTGGATACGAATGCATCTTTGATATATAAAATGCCATGCATTTCCCTTCTGAAATGATCAAAATTGTACTAAACTATACCAGTGATCGTAAATTTCAACTTATAACACTCCACACCTTCTAGCTTCAATGAAGACTGTCTACAAGAATCGTGCTTGTCTCCTCTACCATAAAATCAGCTCCATATTATCTGCTTCGTTCGCCAAGCTCTGAAATCTTGTACTAAATTGTACTAAACTATCCCAGTGATCGTAAATTTCAACTTATAACACTCCACACCTTCTAGCATCAATGAAGACTGTCTACAAGAATCGTGCTTGTCTCCTCTACCATAAAATCAGCTCCATATTATCTGCTTCGTTCGCCAAGCTCTGAAATCTTGTACTAAATTGTACTAAACTATCCCAGTGATCGTAAATTTCAACTTATAACACTCCACACCTTCTAGCATCAATGAAGACTGTCTACAAGAATCGTGCTTGTCTCCTCTACCATAAAATCAGCTCCATATTATCTGCTTCGTTCGCAAAGCTTTGAAATCTTGACTAACTTGCAATCAGGAAATGCAAAAATATTTTTCAAAGTGGAATATTTTTATAAACGCTCAAAAGTCCAAGAGAAAACGCCAGTCGCAAACACACTCCCAAATCAACCACTTTAACATTCCCTGGGAGACTAAAATCAAATACTTAGGCACTATTTTTTATATTAAATTAATTTTAAGGAACACAACCTATATACTAAGCAAATTAAGGATTTTAGCAGAATTTTATATCAGTTCAGCAATTAAAAGTTGATACAGAATAATGTACTAAATCTTAAGATATTTCATTACTTTGCAGCTCCCGCTTGCAAACAAGTCTGTAGTTTTTATAGCTTCTGAGATAACATTCTTCACATAAACAAACGATGGACGGAGGCATATAGCTTTATCGACTACACTTTCGAAGATTATGCAGCAAAATTTAAATACTATAGCAAGCCTTCATCTGCCTTTTACATACATTTACTCCAACTTAGTATACCCATGACCCTCAAAGCCGGATTCAAAATTTATATATATCCTGAACAAATACGTACAAACGTAAGCCATTCAATTCGTATATATAAAAAATCTCGAACGCATACATATAGACAATTATAAAACTATAATTTTGCAATTTACTTGTAGCAACATAAAATATGCGAAATATTTCTTGCAATTTTTTATAATTAAATGAAGATACATTACGTTCGGTTGCTGATATATTATTATGACATACTTAGAGCCCACGGCAATGCATATATGTACTTGTGTATGCGAGTATACAAAGATATAACAAAAATATTTATAATTAAATTTGACATGTTAACATGTCTCATTATTCTTAGACGTTGCAAAATTGTTTGTGCTGCATTGAAATAGCATTTTAGTCGCACACTAAATCAAACACAATCCTAGCAACGGCACATTTAGTTCTGCTGTTGTATCTTAGGATAACAGAAAACGGAAATATCACTTACGAGAGTCATTCGAAATAATTGCATAATGAATAGGCATGAACCGTGTCGCTCCAAATGGAACGAACGAACTACAGGCGTTCGTACATTAATATGGAACCATATTAATTCGCTTTGCACTGCGTGTGTTTAATCAGCACGATTAATCTAGAAATTGTGGCCAATTGTGGAAACAGTCGGAGCCAAGAAGCAATAATCGCATGAAGTCAACAAACTACAACAAATGTTAATTTACACATCGAATGCGAATACTTGTTTATGCAGCGGCAACGCGTGTATGAGGAAATGTGCAAGGACTCACTCGCTGCCTCAAATTGTTGAAGCTGTAAGAAAACCTGCAATTAATTTACTTCTGTAAGACATGCGAACACCAGCTGTGCTGAGTGACTAAAGAGGCGCCATGCTCGATTGACTGACAGTCGAAGTTGAATTGTTTGGCTGACTGTGTAGTTGCAAAGGAGATATGCGTATTAATGGCGCACCAAGGAAATGCATAATCATTGTACGACATTCTAGAAATTAGTATTCGCTTCTACATGGCCGGCCATATGACAGACAGCTCGAGGTTAATTACAGGAAACAGCAGTTAGGTAGCTTGTGGTCTATAAAAATTAGAATTTACAAATTTTATTGCTTTTACATCTTGTGCTAAAGTATAAGTTGTAGCTGAATATAAGTTGTAGCCACATACGAAGCTGACCACAATTTTTTGTTTGAAATTTTCCTATTTTTTTTTAAATTATGCTAAGTAGCTCAAATTTGGTGTATCTATAAATTAAATAAACATTTACAAGATGTAGGGTATCTTGAAGTTGAGTAAACTCAGTTATAACATTTTTTAGAATTTTTGACAGAAAGTATCAAACTAACGAATTTCTTAAAACGATTGATTGATTGACAACTAAAATACGCACGTTTTTACTTAAAGGAGAGCCCCACATTGGGCGCCATTTTTGAACTATATACTAAAGGAACAAGTCTTTTGATTTAAGCAATTAAGTAAATAATATAATACATAATTTAAAAAACAAATAATAAGTGATCACGATACTTCTTCAAAATATTGTAACAGAAGTGAAGAGCCAATAAGCGCTAAAGAAGATACTTTTACTCCACATAGCAAGACTAGAAGTTGTGTACTTAAACAGCCTTTAAGTGGACGGTTACAGTCTTTTTTTACAGTGTACCAAAAAAGTTTGAATTCATTTTTTTTTTTTCTCAATAAAATCCAACATAATGAGGCTTTGTAATGAGTCTAAAAATTCCTAGAAACGGAATATTTACTCCACAGAGTTTATTCATTATAATAAAGAGATAATGAAAGCTGGAGATATTGACGCCAAAGAAAACTATAGAGCTGTGAAGTCAACTCAGTATGCCTCTCGAATATATTCTGCAGATGTGAATATTTCCCACCGTAGACGAGACAACAAATGAGACTGGAAACTCAGCTCCCAAGAAAACTAAGGCGCGCTATCTCTACTTTAGAACCCTTGCTTGCTACGAACCTATGCTCCTGGATTTAATGAAATATTTCCGGATTTATTGCAGAATGGAATAGCTTAGTTACGCAACCTTCCACATTTAGGTTAATGAGCTTAACATATTATTAGACTTAGACTATATCAGAGACCATTATACTATATCAGAGACCAGGACCAACATACATACAGAGCGTGCAGATCGACTCAGGCTACTGGATTTTGCGGAAGCAATTAAAACCTCTCTTGAATTTAAAAATATCAGAGTATGTGTCTTCCTAGATAATGGAAGCTTTTGGACATATGAATCATGATGCAATATGGAATACATTATTAAAAAAGAGGATTAGACACGATCGTAGCTCAGGCCAAGAATCTTAAAAATTGGAAGAATGATACGAATGTCAGGAAAAAAGAGTCCACAAGTAGTGGTGCTTTCATTTCTTTTGTGCAGCTTGCTTGTTGATGATCTTCAGACTCAGCAGACTAAAGTAGAGTGGCTTTTTATAACAGGGTTCTACAGTTGACTCTGTGAAAAAATTAACAGAGGACTTTAAATAATAAAAGAATATTGCAGAAAAGTTATGCTAGACATAAACCCGCCAAAACCGTAATCGTTCCATTTGTTAGGAAGCATAAGCTCTCTGGATAAAATAAATAAAACTCGGACAGGTAGAAGTGAAACTCTGCAACAGTGTAAAGTATCTAGGAATATCACTAAACTTCTATGGAAACACAGTGGAATCGATAAAAAAAAATGTATCTAGTCAATACTGACATACAAAGAATTAGCTGGAAATTATGAGGATGCAACCCGAAATGCATGCTCTATCTGTATAAAATGGTAATGAAAAATGGCAGAAAGAGCAAACCGCGGAATCTTCGATCAACTTTGAATTTTGAGCTGATATTGGTTACACTCAGAAACAGATACATTACAGGCAGTGACTTCAACGCAAAACATCCATGAAAAACGTCTGCAAGAAGTCATAGCTAATTCGATCTGGCAATTAATTTCCACAATTCCGGCTATAAAAGATTGGTAATCACCTTCAAAAGCCTCTTGCTAGGTACAAAAAAGCGTAAAATTAAAGAATGCTGATCCTTATTAACCCAACTATTCTCTCGGGAAGCTTACGTATCATTTAAAAAAAAAAAACAGGCTATGCCGAAAGTTGCAAGTTACAAAAAGGCAGAGGTCTTTGCCGATGGTTTGGTGCGCAGATTAGTACCTTTTTAACTTACATCAGGTGGCACGAGAGTGTTGTTTCCAGCACGACTGGAATCTTCTCATGTCCTGCTGATAAATTCTATCACACTGCAGGATGTAAGGCAGCAGATTAGGAAGTTGAAGGTCAAGAAACCACAAGGTTGAGATCTTTTGGATGAAAAAAAATGCTAAAACTACTCCCAAATAGCGCAGTATCTTTAAAAGCGTGCTTAGACTAGGATAATTTACAAGAGTGTCTGGCTTAAGGATTATTACGATGATCCCTAAGCCAGAAAAGTAGTATAACGAAGTTGACTCATACAGGCGATTAGACTTATTCCCACCCTAGGTAAGATGATGGAAAGAATAATTAGGAGCCGTATTCTGTCACTAGAAATCATTACCCAGTAAATCCTAAAGTGGCAAAACATGTGAAATATCTTATGGATTTCAGCATATTTTTGACAGAGTATGGCATTGTGGTCTTCTAAGCCAACTAAAGAGCCTCTCAACACCTCAACTGTTTGAGCTCATACGAAGCTTCTTAATGGGAAGGACATGCAATGTTCTTGTTAATGGTGCAACATCGAAAAAGAGGTACATCTTCGTGGAAGTACCCAAGGGCAGCATTTTAAGTCCAACATTGTCAACATGGTATACAGCAGACATGCCTACGGACGACTGACCCCAAAAAATATGCTATATCTATCCTACAAAGTGATTATATAAAAATCCATTCTGAGTCCTAAAAGCAAGTATGCGCTTCAAGCATACTCCATGGTTCATGCGCACCAAGGATATCAAAACTGAAGTTGGCGACGTCATCCAGACACAAGCGGGGAGATATAAGAAACGCCATGCGTCCCAGTCGAATGCGGGCCGACATACATACTATTGTCTTAATTATTCCTTAGTCTCTGGTGTAGTTTGATGAATCTATGTTGAGGATTGCGGCTTAACACCGACAGATGCCCTTATAGACCAGTGTGAATAAACACAGAAAAATCTCAACTTCTGCTCTCAGTTCATATGATCTTCCCAATATATTACCTTACGATAGCCAACGCACTTCTGTGCGAAAGAGCAGTGCTTCATCGTGAAACTCCATTTCAGTGAAATTTTTTTTAAAAAGATGCTGCTTTAGATAATACATATTTACAATTTTTTTTCCCACTTGTAGTTTATCATTAAGCCATCCAGGAAGAGTCTTAGAAGCTACCGCCTAGCGATGTATCATACAGTGCGTTGTTATTACTTTGGGATTTTTCTGTTTTACTAACGTCGCCAGCGCAGAACGTGATCCCAACATAGCCGGAGCATCATCTGTACAGAGGTTAACGAGTTTATCCCACATAAGATGATGTTTCTCATAATATTTCGCTATTGAGTTCATGACGTCGATACCTTTTGATGTTGTTTTCAGTTCCAGTGAAATCAATAATTCTTCTTTAATTAGTTGACAACAATTCGAAATGTCGGTCGATTATACATCACACTGCAAAGCGAAAAATGGCGACTATTTGATTCTGGAAATAAGTTGCTTCTCTATATCATTTGACATGAGTTCAATTAAAGCTTTAACCGTGTTATTTAACAGAGGTATATTTAAATTTATTCGTGGACTATATTTTGGCTTCTGCGGACCACTGGTTGGGAATTATTGGTTTATATGATCTTCAAGCTCCGTACAATTTATTATTTTCTGCCAATCCATAATTTGATTTGTGATGTATACTTAGCCGATCGAATAGAAATTCGAGCAGCAAGACGTACTTCCAATATTTAGTTTCGCCAGATCTTGCTTAATAAAAATGTATACAAATATGAACGAATACCAATGACAGATTTATTATAGAAGTCTCACAGCGTGTGTCTTCTTAGTTTTCTTAGTTAAAATCTTCTGCAATATATTTAAACGATTAATCATGAATATTTCCACAAATTGCACAATAAATTTTCTTTTCTGATTAGCTGCGGAAATTCTAATTAGACAATCATCAACAGAACTCAGCACAACAATGCATCACGCGCAGCATTGGAGAGACAGAAGAGACATATTTTTGAGGAAAATTTCAGTTTTATAATTGCGAAATATTTGCTTAAGTAAAAATTTTAACTAATCATGTGCTTATTACAAAATGCTCAGAAAAAAAAAAAACCCTGCAGTTGATCGACTACTAGATACCCTATAGCGTCATTGAGATATTTCTTTGTGTGAATTATTCAACTCTTCACAATGACAAAATGTTTTCTTACAAAAAAAATCCAAGAAGGGGGATAAATTGTATGGAAGTCTACACTTCTAGTTAAGATGGGTTGCATTTTAATACAAGTTATCTGAAGAAGAAATAGAAGAAGCTAAATATTCAAATTTGAATGCTGTATCTCTTATAGTTCCCGAGTTCGTGATATTCATAAAAACAACCAGACAGACGGACAAATCTCTATCGAGTCAGCTTTTGCTGCTGATCAAGAATCTACATTCTTTGTGAAGTCTTCCTCACCTCCTTATGCTTGTTACAAACATTTCCACAAACTTAATATACCCATTTTCCCTACGAGTACCAGGTATATACAAAATAATTTTCACTGCAACTGACCTTTCATTCATTCAGATTATTCAATCATCAAAAATTTTAGCACATGAGCCTTGAACGGAAGTGGCTGCTGTCATTTCATTCAATTTGCATTATTTGTGATGAATTAATAAAAAAAAAAAAAAATTTCTAATATTAGGCGAACTGCGCGTAGTTTAAATTTATTTATTTTTCATACGAAATTTCGCTGCCTGATTTAGTTTTAGAAGCGTGAAAATGCCAGCGAATATGAATGAATAAATAAAATTGGCTTTCTTTGGCAGAGAAAATTTTTAGCTTTTATGTACATGCAAAATAATTTATAAGTAAAATTATTTAGTTTTCGATTTTAGCTTCAAATAACCAACTTTTTTTATATAGTATATACTCTGCTTCCACCACAGCTTTAAGCAAATAACACTCGAAATTTTAATTCCTGCGGCTGTGCCTCACATGCAAATCCAATTGGGAAAATTAAAAGCCAGAAAAATTAAATGAAAAACACATAACAACAAATTGTGCAGAAAAGAAAATGTGGCAAGACGCAGAAGGCGCAAGCACACATGTATGTAAATAAAGGTAAAAGAAAAATATATGCAAACACATTTGCTGCCACACCTCCTTTTAATTTGCCCACCATACGAGTGCTCCATCTACTTTACTATATAAAAAGACACGCAGACATTGTCTTCTCTGTGTACTACCCCCCTCGAATATCACGCAACACAGAAGACAAAGACAATTAGATGAGCTTAGTCTGAATTTAGCTTTGCGGCATTTGCCTTTTTGAGTTTCTTTCTTCACCTCAGCGCTTACTTTTGACTTACTTATGTATGCACGAGAGTGGTTTCAAAAGTGTTTTATCTATCTACTGAGCTTGTAAGCAAAGATGACTTTCGTGCCATGGAGGTTTTCATGTTTGACATTGAGCCTATATCCCTCAGATTAGCAGATTGGAGTCCACTAAAGCCGCTGCCTACGATGGAATTGATGGTAGAGTTGCTTAGGCTTTCTCCGAAAAGTAAAGAATGTTCTTGTTGCTGCCTTTCGACACCATGCTCCGCGTCCACTACAATGGAAGTGTGCTGTGATTACAATAATTCGGAAGCATAACAAGTCGGAGAACCTTGTCGCGTCATATCGAGCAATAAGCTTGCTGTCGACACTCTTAAAATTATTATTGTAGAATGAATAAATCTTAGATGAATGCTAGAAGTGGTATTCAAAGTGCCTTACCTGATTACCAGATTAACTTTAGGCATCTCCAGAACAGATTCATAAAGTTGTGCAGCATGCCGTAGAGGCCTTTAAAAATCAACAAAACAACTCTGCCATCTTCTTGGATGTCCAGTAAGCGTTTGATCGAGTCTGACATTAATGCTTGCTCTTCAAGCTAAAATCTTTTCTTCCAGCTGCCCATTACCTCCTGCTTAAGTCATCGCCAGTTGAAGCAGCTCAGTTGAGGAAATAAAGCTCACTCGACATATATGACTTCAGCAGGTGGGAAGACCGCTGGAACATAGCCATCCACAGAACAAAATCTAATGTCTGTGTTTTTACGCTAAGGAGAGACTCTTGTCCAACTGATTCACTATATAACTTGGTCATTCTTCAGTTGGGCATATCCCGCTACATAAGCATGTTCTTGGACAGAAGACTCAGAAGCAAGCGCATGGCATCTCAAGTACCCAATGCCTGGAAACTCAGTACTCTCTATCCTATCTTCAAGAAAAGAGACCTCGCTTTGGCGTCAACTATCGCAGAATAGGTCTGCTTTCTATCGAATATAAGATTCTGTCACGCTGCAGCCATATACGGATTCACTGATAGGACTATATCAGTGTGTCTTCAGACCAAAAAGATCAACCAGCGACCAAATATTCACATTACGCAAAATTTCAGAAAAGACCCGTGAGTTCAACAAAGACACACACCACCTATTTGTCGAGTATAAAGCCGCTTCGACACGCCGATACGATCGAAGTTTTTCGGCGCTCTGTCTCCACTAGGTATCCCGGCAAAGACAGTCCGTCTTCGCATGTCGACGCTATCTCACACACAAAGCGTTGTCAAAGTGGGAAAAACCTCTCCGTCCCCTTTGTTACCAAGAGAGGTTTCATGCAGTGCGATGCTCTGTCTTGCGATTTTCACAATCCGAAATAACCAGCCACAATAACGACAGCATGGAGATCAGGCGACAGGAATGACGCTTGCAAACAGATGCTTTTTTGGGCTGAGCAAGCAAATTAGAAGTAAGGCCCTCTTGGAAGAAGAAAATCAAGATCTATAAGACGCTGATACTCCCGGTCCTACTGTATGCCACAGAGCAATAAATCGTGATTGAGCCAGATGAAACAGCGTTGGAAGTCTTTGAGAAGGAAATTCTCCGCAATATTTTTGGCCCTTTTAGAGTCAGCCATGAGTTTAAGATCCGTATGAACCGCGCGCTGCACGAGCTATTCGATGAGGTTGACATTCCAGCGGCTGCACTGGGCTGATCACCAATTCAAATGAATGAAAGAGCTTCAGCACGCATGGTTTACATGAGGGATGCAAACTTGATTGGTGGACGACGAAATAGAGGACGAACGAGCACGAGTTAAAATTACCAGGTATGGAGAGATCTCAGATTCAAAACAAATGGCGCCAGCGCGCCAATGATTAGAGTAGGAGGACACATTGGTATGGAGGCCAACCCTTCTAGTTTTCCGATACAGACGTATATGGATTAGAAAAATACATCAACTTGTCGTTGTTAGCTAAATTAACAAGAACTACGACGTACCCTGTTCCTTACGATTTCTATGAGTGCCATCTCTTCTAGTTATACGATTTGAAATATCTACTTGAAATTCTGAACGATACACAAAATTCTAAATCACAACAACAAAAAATGTTCATACAATAAGTCTGAAAATGCAAATAGATTTGCATGCGGGCTGTCTCTTTTAGTGGTCCTATATGCACCTTGATGATATATTTGATAAGGATTAATGTTGTATAATCCAAATTTGGTATTTCTTGCAATATTAACAAAATGATAAAAGTTTTTCATACAAAAATTTAGAATTGGGAGTTAGTTTGCATGTACAATCCTATCTTCCCCTTAGGGAGGGGACGGAAGCACATTAGAATGACTAGGAGAATCTAATTATCCAAATTAGACGGCTATATCTATTATTGCCTGCAAGATCTAGATACGGACAGCCAGACCGATGGACATGTCTATATCGACATGACTTTTTATAAGGTCCGATTTGAGTTTTTATGGAGAATAAGGCGAATCACACTCTAATGGGCTTTGCAAGTATTGTGACTAAATAATAATACTATAAAAAATTAAAAACAAAATTATTTAAATTATTTGTTTAATTAATAATAATGTGTTAGAACAAGCAGAGCAAGCAAACATTAGAAAGGGGCGAGGGAATTTTAGAGCCATACACTCAGGACTGCAGCTTATCTAGATGCAGAAGTTTATAAACTCAGAACATGGTGCAGCATTTTTCATACTACCCTCGTAGCTACACATACCTGTATAAATAATTGTGACTATGTGATTGTGAAATGTTTGCGTGCATCGTGGCGTCTGACATTTGTTTGAATGCTTTCTGTTTTGCCAGAAGCTTTTCATTTTTTCACTTTTCATTTTATTTCAATTCAGACGTGAGTTGGTGGTTAAAAAAAAAAAGACTTGTGGCATATAGACCTACCTAAGCGATATGTCTGTGCGTGCGGCATTTATTGCAAGGTGCGGCAATAAAATAAAATTAAATAAAAACTGACTACGCGACTGACTAACTGACTGACTGACTGAGTGAGTGACTGTCTTACATACTTTCAGGCGCTTAGTCTCATTTTTCTCCGCATTACCAACACATTTTTCTTTGTGTGAAAATTAATTTGCTGTTGCTGTTAAATAAATAAAAAATTTAAATTTCAATTGTCTGCATTTATTTGCTTTATAAAATAATTTGTAATTTGTCTTCAAACTTTAATGCGCCCAGAATTCGGCGCAGGACTTAAAGTTGAACACGCAACAAAGCCTTGAAAAAATTATTTGTATTTATTTTGGTAAATACTTTTGCTGTCTTAGCTAGGCCGCAAAATTAATGAATGCCAACCACGAGCTGGCCTCGCATTTGACATGCGTGTGCACACATGAGTTGGGTTGGGGGATGGATTTGATGGTATTCCTTCCTACTCTGTCTCTCGTTAATCGAATTAGTGAAATTAATTTTTGATGATATTGAAATTAGTTGCAGACACATCGAGTCAAATCGCATAAGAAATACTTTTAGTTGTCGCCCCGTGTGGTTCGGAATGCATAAATTTTATTTGACAGTCCTCCTTCGAGTGGCTTTGGTGATGGTGGCAGCACATTTTTGTTGTTGTTGTTGTTGTTGTATCACGTCGTGCGGGGTTGAAATACTACCCCAACGTTTGCATTTAGTTTCTACTGGTTGACAGCTTTAACTTGACTGCTACTCAAACTCAAACTGTGTTGCGTTATTTTTTTTTTATTTTTGTTGTACCCTTCTTGAATAGTGTTGCTTGCATAGAAATAGATTTTTCGAAGAATATGTCATATATAGAATTCAGATATAGTAGAAAATATGTATGGCAGTCAGTCAATAGTTAAGAGAGAACTCATTCAACGTATAAAGCAATATCCATATCGTATATCCATATCGACCCATTGTAATACAGCAACGGATCTGAAACTCCTCTAAACTACTCTTCAAACAAAGACACCAAACAGAACTTGTATGAAGTAAGATGTTTCGGACTAACTCTGACCAATACTGAAAAATCTACAAAGAAAGTCGTCCTGACTTCATTCCAGCAGCTCCCGAAAATATATTTGTGTGGCACAATTACTCTGCTGGTATATTTACCCATCAGCCAATGTCCACTGATGACTTCAAGTACTCCCGAGCTTAGTCCCATGATAACACTGAGCATTTTGATACTTTTCTATTGAAACCAACTTGATTTAGCAACTCGTTCCAAATGCTAAATACAAGAAACCACGGTGCAGTCAAGTGTGCTGGACTTAGAAATATCCTGTAGCCCTACATCAAATGTTTTTGGGTCTATACTCCAATCTTGGTCCGCGTGGGATTTTTTTTTTTTTTTGCACCTTTTTCTGTTCAAGCTAAGCTAAACTACAATCAAATGTTTGTCTTCCTCAAATTACAGAAAGAGAAACAACTTTTTATGGGACTATCCCATCTAGAGGTTTGATTTCGACCTATAAGGAATTTTTCATTAGAATTTAAGTTATTTGGAATTTTTAGTTAAAAAAGCAAAAAAATACAACAATTTTTTATTCAAAAACTCGCGGAAAAGTTGCAGGTTTTTATTAGTATTTTCCCATAGCGTGAGTTGGCACATTCAGTAAATCCTACCTGAAGAGAGAATAGAAAACGTTAAATACTCAAACTTGAATGTGCTTTCTTTTATACACTCCAAGTTCTTGTTGTTCATAATCAAATAGACGGACATGTCTTTATCGATTCAACTTTTTGTAAAAGTGCCAACTGTTTCATTGAACCTTAATGGAAAATTCATTCAGGCGTGACGCAAAATAGACGAACCACAGCTTTTCTAGATTGACATCATGCTAATCACAGAGGCTATATCTTCATCCTAGGATTTACAATGCAAACCAAGCAACAAATGTTAAAAGGACGTGCAGCTGTCCTAGTAAGACTTGCAATTCACAACAGTAAAACAAGCCCAGTTGCAAATGGCCACCAGTCAGGTACCCACCAGAAAAGGTGTGTTGCTTATCGGCTCCCTCTACCTATTCGCAAAACAAATGAGATCTTTGCAGGTACCACGGGAACATGCGGAAGATTTTGCCGACGATCAAAGGGCTATGTGCCAACCTGTTGAGTTTAACTCCGATAATCACAAGAGACAGGTCAAAGTGTACTGGACAGCCGTGGCCAACTGTCTCTCCCAGTCCATCTTATCCCTTTCGAGAAGATCGAGTTCAAATAAAATACCTGAAGCATAGATAGGTCCCACATAAACATGATCTCGATCACAAGACACTGAAAGTACTGCTGCATTGAGACTTTGACACTTTCTAAAACCTTGGAAAGACGCCTAAATCTTCATGATTAATAAGTCCGTACAGTTTTTGGTCGTTAACTCATACTGACCCATCAGGTTGCTATCGTCCATTGCGAAACGATTTGAGAGATGCTTATTCATGAGGATCAACAAACAACGAGGATAACCAAAGGTCACCACTTTTTCAGTTTGTCTTCAGGTAGGCACTCGAAAACCCTGAACAGATATATAGGACTACAGACTTTATTCTAGATGCGTTCCAAATGAAAAAAAAATATACAACGGCGGTTTAGCTGGAGTTTCTTCAAGCTTTTGACAGGATATGGCTCGACGGTCTTCCATATCAACAGTTTTTGCTACTTTTCAGTTTCCAGACTGACAGAACCTTATCGGTTGTTCTGGATAGAAAAATCCGAGCAGGTATTTCTCAGGAAAATCCCGCCTTCTACTATTCTCTATTCACTTGATATATGCGTAACACATTGGCTGACGACACGGCTTTCCTTGCTAGAGACAAGTGCGTGTACAACGTTACCTAAGGGTTCTCTAATAGTCTCCAAGTTTTTCATTTTCATAAAAGTTTTTGACCATCCTTAGCAGAGATCTGCGACAGTTATTTACATCGTATGTACTACTAGTCAATACGTCTATGCACCCGCACTGAACTAAGTTTTCAGTATCGCGCCGTTCATAAACATATTGATTGCTTTTGTGTGCCCCGGAGTGTCAGATGTTCAAGGTTTTCTTAGAGAAGTAATATACTAAATAATTGGTTTATCTTTTCTGTGGCGCTGCAGTTGTCATATGTTGAAGTTACGAACGGATTTCACGTCAAGTTTCAAGTTTGGTTGAGTGTCCAGCTTTCCCCATATACCAGCCAAATACCTCTCACATTCTTAAGCTACAACTGTTAATTATAGATTATCCATCAAGTCTGATAGAGGAAGTTACAGATTGCCATCAAAAGAATCTGTTGAAGCCCACCATTTTTTGTACCTTGCTAAAACATTTGAGTACAGTCTATTCATTTAAAGTCGGCAAATGTAATACATTCGTGAGTATTGGTCTGATTATGGCAATGTAAGGCCAGTAGGGAATTTGGGGTCCTTGGGACCTTTTCAATTATTATTTTAAAATAATTATCAATAAAAAATGAGCAGCATTATTTATTTCTCAACGAAGAGCATCAGCTCTGTTTGTGATGTTTATTCCTAAACGTTTCGCAGTCTATGAAGTAAAGTTCTTTTGAATGTGAATGTCTTCAATCCTTGTCTATATATACTTCACCAATTTGCTTACAACTATGTTCCATAGAAGTTGTAGATTGATTTCTATGGATAAAACAAGAAACCGTTGATGCACCAAGTTTGAACTATACAATCTTGGAATATAGCATTCTGTAATGCTTTAGTGATGTTTTTTACATATGGTTAGAAGTTTCCTAAATTTCAAAAGAAGCTATCCAAGCGTTAGGTTCGGCGAATGAGGAAAATTTTCCTTTAATAAACAAGACATGTTGCAATGATGAAATTCGAGAAGAATATATAGTAGATCCTAAGTGGTGCATCGTTGTCTTCAAAAGCCAGAATGATAAGCAAAATGAATTTAAATTATCTCTTGTATTAGTGTGTGAGGCTATTTTTGTCATGGGAATAAAAACATTTTAATCTGGAACTATTTTATATTATATAAAATTGAGAGACTTGAAACTTCTTATGGTCCAATATTTATTTTCCATTTATTATCTATTAGCAAGGCAGACATAGATTGAAAACTATCGCTGAAGAGAAGAGAATACTCATAGTTGGAAATGGAAACACACCAAAAGCTAGTACTCATAAGTAGATGCAGTTCATTTAGAATGAGATACACCCAAATATTGAGTTGTCATGGCTAGATCCTTCATTTATCTAGTGAAGCTTAAGAAAAATTATATTTCACTGCAAAAAAAATCTCCACGAGCTATTATTCCTTGTTATATGTTTTATTTTTACAATTAAATTGTAAGTTTGGCTTCATTAAAAAAAGAGATCTACAGGTTCTACGAAATTTCTTGGATGAGGAAGACTTTAAGATTTTTTGTAAATGAAATATTCGTAAAATTACTTACCTTACTCATTTATGTCGTTGCTGCCTCATCGATTGTGATGAGGCTATCTTCCAGTATGTATTTAAGATTTGAGGTTATATAGCGCGATGCCAATTGATTCTGCAAACCAGAAAAGAAAAAATAATTAAACAAATACATCGAACAAAATTAATAAAACTTTTCCGATTTATATGTCATTCTCCTCTACTACCTGTGAAGTGTATCCAAACTTCGTTTAAAGATTAGCTTTTTTTTTATTTTTCTTTCTATTTATTTTTTTTTTTTATTCCTTTACTTACTCCAGTTCTGGCATTGACTTTTTGGCTCTATTATTAATGACTTTTCGACATGTTTCGTCGACAAGTAAAACTTGTCCAACTTGATTTCTTCTTCTGTTGAAAAGTAATTTTGTATAAAGTATTTATTTATTTTTCCTTTCTAAGGATTATAAATGCTGCGCTGCGAGCATTTTATTATTTATTGTATTTTGTGTCGGTGCTGCAAATTAAATGCCAAGCGATTGTTACTCAATACATTTCAAAGAACTTTCTGCGCAATATTAGAACAAATTTCAAGTTAAATTCTTTTCGGCATTTTTCGTTTAATGCATATTTCATGCTCACTTGAAGCGTCCCAAAACTTAAAGTAATGAATTCTTATAAGCTAAATCGTAAAAGTAGACCTCAATTGCATGCATTGTCCTTGTCCTTGGCGCTGTAGCAGCCGCATGAAAAATGTGAAATTTGATGTTGTGCCCTCTCATGGACCGCACCCACTCCCTATTAACATGTTAAGCCAAAGCCATAAAGCTGAAGACACACAGAAAGACAGACAGACAGACATAAAGTCTGACAGTCAAGTCCGGTCAACAGACAGCATGTTGAAGTAAACCAGCTATCAAGGCTTTGCTCGAGAAAAATCGAAGTAGTCAGTCGAAGGAGCAAAGTTTCATATCCGTTGGAACGCGAGTGCAAAGTGTTTGCATGTTAGCGAGTAATAAGCACAAGGACCCATAATAGTTTTGCCAGTTATGCACCATAGCACGACGATGCTACTCACTCTGCTCTTTGTACTTAGAAGCTCTTTGCAGCGTGGTGTTTCTTTTTTAATATTTTTTTTAACCCATTCTTGGCCAATGTAATGCAATGTTGCCACTGTTATCGAGTACACAATTTATCGAATGCTATATTATTATATGCGACTTCGCCGGAATTTTACGACTTTATATTAAAGTTTTCTGTCCGACCTGCATGAGAGGTTGTTGTAGATGGGATTCCAAATTTCTTGAAGCGGCACATTTCTTTATTTACTCAAACGCGACTCTAACATTTAAGAGGGAAGAAAACACGTACCCGTTAAGTTAGCAAGACCACAGCCAGAGATGCACTAAGGTACGAGGATGGTGAATTCTACACTGTTTCAATGAGGTTCTTTGAATCTCTCACGTTATTTTTGGAAGCGCATCAAATAAGGAATGTGTTCCAATAAGTTAAGCAGCTGTGAAAAATCTATGCCCTCTTAATGCAAATAGAATAGAGAGTACTTCTACCTGACCATGACTGGGTAGTGGCAGGTATGCACAAACTTATATGCGTCGTCGTCAACGTGGATCCTGACGGTTTCGGTAAGAAGCTTTTGATTACAACGGGCCGACACACATATCTGTAAGGAGTGGGACACGCATCCTCAACCGCAAACACCAATGCTTATGATTTTGAATTACTTTTATGCGTACACTGGAATCTATTTCACATCCCATAGTCATTACGTACATGGCAAGACTATCCAAGACCTTCGTGGAAGTAAAGTACGGCCACAGCGACATGCTGCCAGAAGGGCAAATGAGTTTCTCTGCAGTCTGCGCCGCTGTTAAAAATTATCTGAGGATGCCGATTGACATGTTGAAGACGAAGTTGATGCAAGTGGTTTAACAATTCCCTCAAAAATCTTCAAAAATAACCTTACGTAATACTTGTACTTGGAAAAGACCCGTGAGTTAAACAAAGACACACATCACCTATTTATCGACTATAAAGCTGCTTCCGACACGCCGATACGATCGAATTTTTTCGACTTCCTGTCTGCACTAGGTATCCCTGTAAAGATTATCCGTCTTTGCATGACGACGCTATCTCACACACAGAGCGTTGTCTGGATGGAGAAAAACCTCTCCAACCACTTTCATACCATACATACAATGTCGGCCTCGATCTTCCAAAAGGAAGTGATGCTGCTCGCTTACTCCGATGACATCGATATCATCGGCACGCAGGAACGGCGAGTCAGTCTCGCCTCATCTTGGCTCATGGATCTAGCGGTGAATGAAGACAAGATGAAGTACTTAATGTCTTCACCCACGCCATCATCGCTTCTTGGAGGTCAGTGACGATGTAGAATTTCAACTTCAGTGTTGTAGAAAACTTCTTCTAGAGAAGAAATTTAGAGTCCACACGAGCATTTTTTTGAGCTATTGTAAAATTATGTGCAATCCAACACGAACAAACTTTTTTTACGGTAAAGTATTCATGGAAAATCTGATATACGCTGGTGAAACTAATGTTTTGGGGATGCCCTAATCTCACGGTGTTTCACATGACGTTCTCAGTTCATCGCATATCATTGAAGTTTTGTGGCACAACAACCGATTTTAGGAGACCTATACAGAATTCGTCGCTGAGCAAATTACGATCACAATTGATTTCACTTTACCAGCGATATACAGTGGTTTTGATGGTGCTTCATCGCAATACAAAGAACTGAGTTCATCGACACACTTTTGTTGAGATAATCTACGTCGAAAGTTGTGAAAAATAATCCAACGAAAACCTTCTCTTGAAAATTCCATTTTTTGGCAATGCAAACAGCCTTTGTACATAAAAACGTTGTGAGTACGTTCATGCTAAAAAATGTCAAACCCTAATTTAGTGCTGCATGTTTTACCTATTTTAGCGAAATATAAATAGTGTCCCTCGTGCCAACGGAGAAATATTTTTCAATACTGTGTGCGTGTGCGACAGCGCGAATCAAATTATTTTTTGGTATTTTCTACATCACAAAAAAAAATCAATCAATATTATTTATTGAACATTAATAATATATCATTATTTGGCATTCAAAAGTGCAATAACATCTATAATTTATAAATAATTTACTATAATTTAAAGCATATTTATTATTTTGTTAAATTTTTGATCAGTTAGACGAGACGTATCGATGCAAACAGTTATGTGAAAGTCTGGCATAGTGAATTAATTTTCTTTAGGAATAAAGAAAGTTCACAATGCGAACGCTAAATTTTGTATTAATTATTTGCGTCTTGTCAGCGTTTAGTTGGGTAAGTTTAAAGCTAAAAATGACACTAAATATTTTAATATGACTTCTTCAAACCCATAGCAGGCTTACGCTGGCTTTGAATTCACGAATATAAATTGCACAACGTTGGATGAACCCTTTGCAAGTTTCCCCTATTGCTATATAAAAGCAGTCAATCGCAGCTACAAGTATATATCGCTCAAGGTTAAACTCTATCAGTTGCCAATCACAAATATCACCGTATGTATAGAATTTTGAGCTAATAATTTATTTGAGTTTATTTTGAAAAACCTTTTCTTAGATCAAATTCGATTTAATGCGTCGTGAAAGTGGCTTCAAACCGTTTCTCTACAATGGCGCCTTTGACGCTTGTAAATTTTTACGTTCGCGAAAAAAAAATATTGTTTACAATTATTTGTATGAGTTTTTTCGTGATCACTCGAATATGAATCATACGTGTCCCTATGATGTAGGTCATTTTTAAGAATTAATACTTCTCAAAAAAGACTTTGCTTTAAACTTTCGAAATTATATTTCAGCATGATCTTCTTGTGGATAAACTAGACATTGATTACATGGATAATAAAATGTCAAATCTGTTGCCCTTCCCCAAAGGAGACTATGCGCTATTCATGGTTTGGATAGCCTACAATGTGCCCCGAGCAGATGTGCGTGTTTATGTAAGAATTACTTAATTTTATGTATGAAATTTTGAATTATTTTTTAATTGTTTGTAATTAGTTGGGTCAGCGAACAAAATAAATATTCCAAATAAAATTCAAAACAATATTTTGAATGAACTCAAAACTGAAATGCTCCTACTAACTCTACTGAAGCTTGACTAAGCGAAAGGTGCTCCATTTAAAATTAATGATTCGAAACGGTTTGCTTAGTTTGTTATAAAAAATGTTTAATTTAATTTTCAGTAATTTATCGAGTCGAGAGGTTAAAATATTCGATACAGGGGCTCCTACCATATGTCCACTTATACGCCTCTTCGGCCAATATAAAAAAGAACTAGAACATAGACTCCGATCAGCTAGCATTGGTCGACTCTATTAATACCAAATGCAGTCAATTCTTACATGAACAACGAGCTTATCAGACACATACATCTGGAGACGGACCAAAATTCAAGAGAATGCAACAAAATGGTGGTCGGTATTCTTATTAGAAATATTCATAATGTAGCTGTCGGTGCCACTTCTACTACGCCCCCTTCTCGGCCAATTAGTTATGGATTTGTCCTTAATATAGAAGCTAGAAAGCCTCCTGCAACAAAAAGGCACCTCAAAAGGAGAGCGATACGAACACAGGACCTGTGGGACCGAATTTTGTGGAACAGAGCCGTTAAACAACTAAGGAATACTGCACAAAATCTGAGTAGCGATTTCTGTTGACGGGCGTCAAGCCGCGAGTGCTTAAAACGTTTGTACAAGCGCTGTCTCAAACACGATGTCAAAATAGTGCTTGGCAATTTGAACTCCAAAATTGATATGCAGGAGCAGCGAGACGTTCTCAGAGACGGAAAAACAGTCTCGGCTCATGGGTCTAGCGGTGTAAGCGGACAAGATGAAGTACTTCGTGTCTTCTTGCACTCCGTCATCACGTCTTGGACGGTCAGTGACGATGGAGAATTTCAACTTCAGTGCTGTAGAAAACTTCGTCCATCTTGGATCCGAGATAAGCAGCAACAACAATATCACCCTGGAGATCAGGCGAAGAATCACGCTTGCAAATAGATGCTTTTTAGGGCTGAGCAAGCAAAAAAAATTAAAATCTATAAGACGCTGATACTCCTGGTCCTATTGTATGGTGCAAAGTCAGATAAAACAGCGTTGGAAGTCTTTGAGAGGAAGATTCTCCGCAGAATTTTTGGTCTTAGTAGAGTCGGCGACAAGTTTAGCTCCCTTATGAAGCGCGAGCTGTGCAAGCTATTCTATGAGGTTGACATAGTTAAACGCATAAAAATTCAGTGGCTGCACTGGGTTGGTCACCTCTTTTGAATGGATGAAAGAGCTCCAGCACGCATGGTTTACGTGGGGGGCCCAATCTTGATTGGAGGACGCCAAAATAAAGAACGACTGGGCACGCGTTGGAATGATCAGGTATGGAGAGATCTCTCCGCACTTGACATTTAAAACAACTGGCATCAGTGCGCACAAGACTACGGAAGCTGGCGCGCTTTCCTAAATGGGGCCATGACCGATAGACGATTGAAGACCATTAAAGTAAGTAAGTAAGTAGAAATGGACAGGATGTGCTGCGCTACTTTGAAGATGCAGTCAATATGTGTGATCCTCTAATATATCGCGTATATTTTCAACGCGATGCTGATGAACCAATTCTTCAAATGATTCACAAGCTAGCTAAGCCGGTTGATAACCCTGAGTCTTACCAGCCGTTTAGTACTCTGCTTTCATTATCGAAGGTATGGGAGAGATTGATTGCTGGCCGACTGAACGAGTTCATAGACCGAAACAGTTTCCTGCAAGATCACCAATTTTGGTTTAGTACAGCCCATAGCACAATTGAACAAGTTCACAGAGTTACACATCATATCTTGCAAGCTTTTGATGACCTTGAGTATTGCAATGCAGTATTTATCGTCATGCAGCAGGCATTCGATCGCTATCCCTGACGACGACTACATGGAGGCACCCCTTTAAGGCACTCATTGTGACTTATGTTGCCAATTTTTACAGTTCAAAATGTTCCATTAAGGCAGCAGATGGCATTTAGGCTTACCTCCACGTATTGGCAGCTTGGCGTAGATGCTGCAATTCGAAGATTAATACAAGTAAGACAACGAATCAATATTTTACGCTTAAACGCATGATTACTCCAGCAATTCGATTAAAATACGAAATAAGACCAAATGACTACAGTTTAAAATATGTTCCTGAAAATTGATATAAGCTCCGGGTATTCGAATCTATTTGGTTCTTCGAAGTAGTCACATACACAAAAATCAAAATGTGTAAACAAAATTTCGGAAATTTTTCGATCATTTTTTGACAGACTATTAAGATGAAAAGTGTTCGTCTCGAAAATGTTAAAAAAAAATTTTGGATGCCATGGAACTGGAAGTCGTTGCATGGACCAGACAGCTTGTGTATTGAGCTTTAATTTACTTTTTTTTGAAAATTTCGGATCGACCATTTTTTACCTAAACATTGGACGATCTATAAAAAAAGGATTCTTTTGACTTCAATAATCGATGTTTCCAAGGTCGGAAAGAGACCTTGCTGCTACTTTTTGGAGAGAAAAATCTTTCACACGAAGATTAGCAGCTAGATTAGATATTTTGAAGAATTGATTAATGTTTGGCATGACTATTTCAGTTCGATATACCCAAATGACACTGTTTATTTGATTCGAACAGTCAAACTTTTTTTCAAAAACCTTTCTTCCATTCACGTGAAGTCTGTACGGTCGGATTTACGCTTCTTATACTCACCTTTCTTACATCCTTTATGAGTAGACCGTCGAATAACAAGTGTTGCCATCCCGACTCTCAAAACCGGCCAAACACGTTCGGTCATGTTTATGTATCGCGCAGTTTGATGTTGTGGGAGTAAGTTCCAAATTTCCTAGAGCACATTAACTTACGCAAATTAAACTAATTTAAAGTAACACCATCTAGTTAATAAGAAAGAAGATCATTGAGAGAGAACTTGGAACATTATCCAAAGGCCACATATTGCGCGAAATTTTCAAAAAATAAATTAAAGCTGATTTTTCGATGAGACAATTTTTCAACTAAATACAGTAGGTCAAAAATTACCGAAAATTTTCCGAAATTTTTTTGACTCTTTGACTCTTTTTTGGTTTTACTGGATGCTGGTTTAAGATCCTATAAAGTACAGCATATATAACCTTGAGCAGCTCAAAGAGACGAGTCGAACTAGACTTGTCTGTCTGTTCACTGTTTTAATGAGTCTGAGCTATACCCTCAGATAAGATATCGTTCCAAAATAATGTATGGAGACTGTTTATGTTCCGAAACTGAACATAATTCTTATTCACTCTTACACACTTTCTGGAAGAAAAAGCTTCCATAGAAACCAACCATCCTCTTTCAGATTTTTTTATGTGGTCTATTGAGCACTTAAAATATGGATTGAACTAATAACCATTTTTTTTGTAGATATGAGTAAAGCGCAGTTCTATAAAATGTATTTTTTTTTTTTTTTTTTTTTTTTTAGTTTGCAACTTTTAGGCCGTAGGGGTGACCTTAGTTCTGTTGTTGCCTTGAAGAATAAATGGGTTGTTTTAACACGTGCCTTGTTCAGTCGGATGTAGGATATAGAGCAAGTTTTTGTAATGGATATCTGTTTTATTTGAACTTCTATTCCCAAGCCATTCACTCAGCTAGAGGGATCTTTGAGTATTTTTCTCATAAGATCACAGAGTGTCTGCAGACACTGAACTATTATTGCTAACTGTTGAATGTGTCATAAAACAATCTCGAATACCATCTAAGGGTTAATTTTTTTTTTTTTTTTTTTGGTAATTTTGCTGCTCCCTTCACTTTCTTATTACTTTAACTAAATGTTTCTAAGTAGCTGCTGTTGTGCTGACGAAGCCAATTGTAAAGTCTTGCAAGACCTTAACACCAGACCACCAAACAGGCTGACATCCTTTGAACCATACCATGCCAAGCGGCAGTCGTTGTTGTCATCGTCGCCGGCGGCAGTTGCCTCGTTTGGCTTGCAGACATAAATGTTGCACATTAACGGGTAATTTTCTTGCAATTTTGTAGTCGTTAGCGTTCTGCGGCGACTTAAATAGGCAGCAGGAGCTGCAGCAGCAGCAATAAAAGCAACAAAATGCGCCAAATTAAATTTCAGTTGCATAAATTTGGGCGTCTCTGAGACAAGAATTTCATTTCGTATGAAATTTATTAAAATTTTGCCGTTTGCACCTTTTCAAAAGAATTTCTAAATGGCTACGGAAAAAAAAAAATAACTCAGCCACGCAAATCCATTTACGTTTTTAATTTGCTGTCCGACAAATTTGTAATTTCCGGTCTTTAATAAAAATCACAAACACTAACAAACAAATACACACACACACATACATATGCTAGACATGCATGTCTGTCCGTGTGACCAAGGCGGGGCTGACTGTTATTTCGTTTACGCTACTCATTTAGCACTTTCTACAATTTTACCAATTTTTTTTTTTTTTTTTTTTTTGACTTTTTTTAGATGAACTTCCGTTTCTCCCACTCACTCACTCACTCACTTCCTGACACTCTGACCAGTGCCCACCCCGTGCATCGTGTCGGCGAGGTCAACCGTGTGGTCATTCATTTCACTCGTGCTATTGCGTTTCGTTCGCTTTTCGTTCGCTTTATGCTCTTTGCATGATAAAAATCACATCCACTCCTTAAATTTTTCAAGCACGCGATGCTTGCTTATTATCCTTGAACTATGCGCCGGCAAACAAATGAAAAAAGGAAAACTACTGCATGAGAAGTAGCATTAATTTAGGTAAAACCGAAGCTTTTTAACACTTCACAGCGCTCTACGGTATTTATTAAATATTTTTAGTTAATAGAGCCTGATGGGTACTGCAAATTAAGCCAGACTTTTGATATTGTGGTTTCGTGGTGAGTAGGAAACTACGTGGCCTCGTCTCCAGGTTCACACCTATTAACGAACGTCTAGCCGCGATACGTATCAAGGCTAAATATTTTAATATAAGCCTGATTTGTGCCCACGACCCGACGGAAGAGAAAGACGACGATGCTATGAGCCCTTGAAACGTCCTAAAATCGACTTAAAACACTATCTTGTCGCAGCCAAGGTACGCACCTGGCCTAGCTTGGTGCACGCCGTACGTCCCAACAGGCAAACACACTCTTCCGACTGCTCTGAGAAACCTCTCCATCATCTCAAGATATATGTGAGCAGGAAACATATCACCCGCTCAATGGATAGGGCTGCCAATGATGTCATTGGTTATACAAAACCTGTGAAGAATTCCTGGTACTACGACGAGTGTCACAATGCTACTGCAGAGAAGAGCACATCCTATCAGCGAACTCTGTAGTCGGGAGCAACGCAAGCTGTTAGAGAGCCATATCGAGAGAAACGAAGACAGGAGAAACGCAAGAAAAAGGAGCAAGAAAGGCGGGAATTTGAGGATGTTGAGATGTTATGTGACAGCAATGAAGCTCGAAAATTCTATCAAAAAGTCAAGCCTCTGAATGAAGGTTTTAAGCCCGGAGTAACTTTCTGCAAGGACGACAATGAAAATCTGGTAACGGATGAACAGGAATCACTGAGATTATGGAGGACTCATTTTTTCTTACCTACTTGGACTCGAGGAATCGCACAATTCCGCCGATAGAGTAATGACACCAGAACCACCATGTAATGATGGATCTTTTGTAGAGCCACCGGTCTATAACGAAGTCGATTCGGTTAATAAAATGCAGAAAAATAACAAAGCGGCAGGCTCTGATGGGCTGCCAACTGATTTATTTAAGACCGGCGGCGAAGAGTTGCTTAGGAGTATGCACCAACTTTTATGCAAGATATGGTCCGATGAACGCATACCCAATGACTGGAATCTCAGTGTTCTCTATACTTTCTCTGTGAAAGGAGACGCCGCTGTTTGCGCTAAATACCATGGAATAAGTCTTTTTTCCATCGGATATAAGATTCTGTCGCGCGTATTGTGTAATAGGCTGAAGCCATATATGGATTCACTGATAGCACCATATCAGTGTGGCTTCAGACCAAAAAAGTCGACCAGTGACCAAATATTCACATTACGCAAGATCTCAGAAAAGACCCGTGAGTTCAACAAAGACACACATCACCTATTTGTCGACTATAAAGCCGTTTTCGACACGCCGATACGATCGAAGTTTTTTTGACGCCCAGTCTGCACTAGGTATCCCGGCAAAGATCGGGCTTGATCTTCCAAAAGGAAGTGATGCTGCTCGCTTACACCGATGACATCGATATCATCGGCACGCAGGAATGGCAAGTCAGTCAGAAGTTCTCGACGGTTGAAAATCAGTCTCGGCTCATGGGTCTAGCGCTGAATGAGGACAATTGGTGTCTTCTCGCACTCCGTCATCGCGTCTTGGACGGTCAGTGACGATGGAGAATTTCAACTTCAATGTTGTAGAAAACTTCGTCTATCTTGGAACAGAGATAACCAGTAACAACAACGTCAGTCTGGAGATCAGGCGAAGAATCACGCTTGCAAACAGATGCTTTTTTGGGCTGAGCAAGCCAATGTGAAGTAAAGCCCTCTCTCAACGGACGAAAATAAAGATCTATAAGACGCTGTTACTCCCGGTCCTACTGTATGGCGCAGAGCCATGGACCGTGATTGAGTCGGACGAGACAGCGTTGGAAGTCTTCGAGAAGAAGATTCACGCGCAAAGTTTACATGGGGGGTCCAAACTTGATTGGTGGAGGCTGGCGCGCCTTCCTAGACGCGGCCATGACCGGTAGACGGTTGAAGGCCATATAAGTAAGTAAGTAAGTAAGGGAAAGATCTAGAAAAAGGATCACTGCAATGCACACTCTGTATATTAAAAAAATTTACTGTACAAATATCTCATTTCTCATTTGGTAGGTAACAAACTGCTCAATGAACCAACAACACCCCATACACTGTACAGATTAAAGGTTAATAAAATAGAGAACGGAAGCGCGCCATCCACCTTCAGCACCAAAAACATGTTAGCCACTGACACATGTACGCTTGCTGACCGACCAGAAGTCCTTGTGCTGCTTTTTGTCTGTTTACTCGCTTATTATCTATTTAACCACCCCTCTGCATGTGGGCGTTTTTAGCAACCTTTTGACTTACGAACTCCTACTCCTTCTTTTCCTAACTTACAAACGCTACAGACGTTGCCACTCCTTTTTCTCACGAATTAATGCGCACGCTAAACACGAACGAACATCTTTTCACATTAAAATTTTCGTAATAAAATTTTATATCACTGCTGTTGTTGCTTTTACTTTGTGTATCCTATTTGTGCTCGGTCATAGATACTTGTCTGCATGCGTCAAGCGTTTTATGCATCCTTGTCAGGCAATCTTAAAGTTCTTAATGACAATAGGCTTAAAGTCGCCAAAGTTTCGAAATCAAATTTCAACTGCCCAAAGCAATAAAATCAACCACACACATGTAGAAATCTACTCCCAAAAGGATTCTACTACTAGGCTACACATTTTAATGAAATTCCATAAATAGTTTGCTGGCAATTGCTCAAAAGCAGACACATTTATCAGCTGACAATCATAAAAACTGACCAACCGACCGACCGACCGCATGTTGAATAAATTATTAAATATTCGCAGCTCGGTTATGCATAAAATAGCACAAAAGGATATACAACGCACGAAACGAAAGGACAAAGTTGCGCTGTGAAATTAAGTTTGTTAGGTAAACCGGAAGCAGAGAAGACAGTTCGCATGTGTTAGAAATCAACGCTGCTTAAATCCTGCACAGGTGCCAACCCAACCAACATACTCGACAGGAATCCGTTTTAAAGTTAGTTTAATTTACATTTATCCTTTGGCTTAACTATGGCCTTTTGCAGGCTGCCTGGCTAGCGTCTATTTGCATACAACACCAAATGGCAGTGAAATATCCCACAGGAGCAAAAGGGGCTTACGTGTGGCGGTGTATTGCCTCATCCTTATTTTCTTTTCCTTATGCATATATATATATATATATATATATGTATTTGCCTTGTACAAACGGAAGCGGAAGTTACTGACACGATACAAAATGTTAAACACTTTGCCTGCCAGCTTGGTTACTTGGTAGTTTGTTCAGTTCTATGTAGTGCATCCCAACCAACCAAGCATTTTTGCGGCTACAAACGCAATGCTGCAACAAAAGTCACAAAGGACAATGAAGCCAGTTTCAGCCAACAACAACAGCAACAACAACAATGAGCGTAAGACTAACTCCTAACTCAAGCAGCACCAGTTAAGCTAACAACAATGAAATACGCCAACTGAAAAGTGGAAAAAAAAATATAGAAGTTGTTAGGTAGGCAGGCAGTTGTGTAGCAGTTTAGTATTTTATACACTGCAGCCTATAGCAACAGGCGCAACTCTCGCTTGGTGAGGCCCTGGGGCCAACAAAAAGTGTTTGAAACGCTTCTTTGAAGGCCCAACTGTGCCACACTAGCGACGGCCCTGCATTGCCCTTCCTACTCTAACAGCTTCTTCACAGTGCTTACAACTCATTGTCGGTTGTCATGGTGAATCCTCAGGTGTTTTGCCCAGTTTACTTCGTTTTCATTTTAGCACTTTGGCACACACGTGCCCATGGCAAGCTGTTCGTACACACTCTCCAATTGTGCTGCTGTTTGTATTTGCGGTTAGCTCCACACACACACACACATACACACTCAAATATGGAGATCTACTGCTGCATTGTTGGCATAATTAAAAATTCACATAAATTTAGCTTACGCTCTGACATACACATTCTAATTGGGTTAATTATGTGTCGGACGCCTCACTTGGACTTGGTTAGAAAGTTGGAGAAAAAAACAAAAACGTCTCTGACTGCACTGTCAACTCAAACTGTGTCCTTTTTGCGGTCCACTCTAGATGTACTAGCAGCGCTGGCTCAGTGCCCAGTTCCGAGTACATTAAACAACAAATTATGTTGTCACAATACGGATACGCGTATCCTTGCTGTGTGCATATACTACACATATATGACTTTATTCTTTTAACACTTCCTTGGTTTTTTCTGCTCTTTGTTTTGAAATTTATGTAAAGTGTGTTGCTTCTATTAAAGCTAGTTTAAGTTTGATTTAAGCGTAGAAGTAAAAGATATTTTACCTTTGAATATTTACAAAACGGAAATTACGCATACGCCGTGTTGTAGTGAATTTGTGCAATATTTTAGGCAATATTTAGTGTAAGCTGAGGAGTGTTTGGCCTATCTCCATGTAGTATTTTATGCATGTACTACCTTATCTTATAATTTATTCAACAATTTTAGCCAATTTCATTTTAGTTGCGCAACAAAACCCCGAAACACTTACAGATGTGCTCCCTTTACTCATTTGTCTTAACTGGCTAATTTACACTTAGAAAAAATTATTTGCAATAAAATAATATTTTTGTGTACTGAGTTTCTTAACTGATTATAATAGCGACGAAGATTAGGTTAAGATCTCCGCTCCAATTTGGATGTCAGTTTTAAACCGTTTTCAATTGCTGACGAGATTTACGTGGCCAGATTGGTAGAGTGACTTGAAGTTCCTCTTCAAATGGACTTTGCAATGAGAGCATTTGCCTAGAAACAAAGCCAGAATTTGTCCTAATACCTTAAAGTCATTGCCAAGGCATGCGCTCCTCTATTTTACTTTAATATTTAATGCAATGTTGAGAATGCAGCATTTCTAGCAAGTCGAAACTAGTGCGGATCAGTATGATCCATAAGCCTGGCAAGCCTGAGGACATTGCTAGCCCTTATCGTCCAATAAGCATCTAACTTCCCCTCTCGAAAATTTAGGAAAGTATTTTTGTGGCAAGGGTATTCTGAGCACCAATTTGGTTTTCAGCGTGGTCTTGGCACCGTTGAGCAAGCTCACAGGTTAGTGAAACACATTTTAAAGGCGTTTGATGAAAAGGAATAATGCAATGGAGTATTTGTGGATGTACAGGAAGATTTTGACCGAGAATCCATGTGTCCTTCCAACCCCTTTGTACTTGATGATACGGTCTTACTTCAAAGACCGTCATTTTCAAGTAAAATTGCGAGAGAAGCTCTCAACTATCCATCACGTAAGAATCGGAGTTCCACAAGGAAGTGTGCTGGGACTGTTGCTTCACTCCTTATTCACTGCCGATCTGCCTCTCTCCGATTAGGATTTAATGCCACCCGAGAAAGTTATATTGATATCTTACGATGTAGCAATTCTCTAGAAGGCCAAATGCGAATATAATGCAGCAGACGGGGTGTAGGAGTATGTCTACAGGCTGAAGAATTGGACCGACCGATGCAGAGAAGTGCATAAATATGTGTTTCACACAGAGAAAAAAAATGACGCCCCAGATTTGGCTTAAGAACATCGTCCTTCATAAGGGAAACGAGTTTAAGTAGCTAGGTATGACGCTGCACAAGAGGCTTACATTTCGACGACATGTCAATGATTTACTATTTAGCTAAGGCAGCTCTTTGGATGCCTTACGTTACAAGCGAGCAGTTTACAACTGTGCGGTGGATCCTACAAATATGGTACAAATATCGCTGTCAAAACACACAGGCTGCGAATCCAAAAGCTGCAAAATATAAGTCTTCGTGATATTACAGGATGCCTCTCATACGTCCGCAACATAAAGGTTAAGGCACAGCTATTCTACCCACCGTAAGATGAGAGCTGGAGTTCCGCAGGGTAGGACCATTGTTTTAACTGCTTTATACCGCTGACTTTTCTATACCTGACTACATGAAGGCAACCCTTTGAGACGTTCATTGGGACTTACGCCGAGATGTTGCAGCAGCCTTCACTGATCTGAAATATCTGAACAACGCGAGCAACGCCAGCTGGCGGAGACCGATATAGAGAAAAACGGAGAAAGGAGAGACGCGTTTACAGACGCAAGAAAATGGAGCATGAAAAGTAGGAGTTTGAGGATGTTAAGCAGTTTTGTGACAGAAATGAATGAGAAACTCTCTTTAAAGACGAAAGTGGAAATTTAGTTACAGATGCGCAGCAATCCCTGAGATTATGGAGAAGTCAAGTTTTTAACCTACTTGGAGGTAAGGCAGATGTACATTAATGTGCCAATTTTGGAGAGTAATCCATAGTACCTTAGTCAAGGCATGGGAACTGACTGATTACTGCCTGAATTGTGAAGACTTCTGAGTCCAGGAATCTCATTCCGGACTTCCAGTCTGAATTTCCAGTCTGAATTTCACCATGACACTATTGAATAGTTGCACAGGATTATAAACCATGCACAAAAGGCCTTTGAGCAATAAATATATTGTATCGCTATTGGAAGCTCGCTAAAGTCAAAAACGGATTACCTTCGCCTTATTTCGCACTGATCCAATCTTTTCTGAAAGGACGCTCCTTCAGAGTCAAAGTCCGGACAGAGCTGTCCTCCATCCATCCGGTTAGTGCTGAAGTACCTCAGGGCTGTGTACTTGTCCCCTTTCTGTTTGCTCTACTCAATACCAACGTTCCCACACCGGACGCTACTGATCTTGGACTATCACCTCGCGCAAGTCTTACTGCTGCCTGCTGCAAAATCTGAAATTGACGCCGCTGTCGCTACTCAGGACTATCTACCCAACTTGCAGAGTGGGCCAGAAGATGGAATGTTAAGCTCTACGCATCAAAGCCTGTAGATGTATTTTTCACACTAAAAAAAAAGGACATCCCTCACCCATAAGGTTAAATAGCTCTGCTCTTAATCAGAAAGAGTCACTCTGGACAATAAACTAAATCTAGCCAGCCACATCAAAAAGAAAGTTCTCGCCTTTAAAGCGAAGATAAGACGACTTGACTGGATGTTGAATAGCTGCAGCACGCTTCCTCTTATATAAATGAGCCATATATATAGCCCCATGTGAAGGTACTACATATAGATCTGAGATATGACCTGCAAAATTACGTCACGAGAAGAATGAAAGGCTGCAAATTTCTCGAAATTCGTAAATATCAAAATTGTAAATTTCCTAAGTGTACTCTCGAATATTGACCAACTCAGCTAATTCAACTGCACCAAAGTAAGAACTTAGTTGATAGCCTTCTTCTGTATATGCCAAATTTTATTACCCGCATACATGCAAAGTAACATTTATATATGCCTCCTCTACTACTAAAGCGCAGCAGGCCGCCGGCTAACAGCCTAACAGCTCTTCAGACAAGCGATTTCAAGCCGATAGACAAGACAGGACAGCACAGCACACAACAAATGCCCCCAAGGAGTTGCGCACGCCCGCATAGCATTAAATTAGAACTGCCACATAGAACCAAAACAAAGTCTGCACATTACAAAACCGCAAAGCAATAAAACTGATTTGGCAAAAAAAAAAAAAAAAAACAAAAAAAACGAGAGTACAAAATACCAAGGACACAGCTAAAACTTTAAGAGAAAATAATTCGATTAGTTTATATAAATCAAATAATGCATATAAATACTTAAAATAAACATTTCTAAAGAATTCTTCAAAAAAAGAAAAGATGCCACATCGAAACAACCAAAAGTATGCAACACATAATGGCAAATGTCAACAACAGCCGCAGCAGCAGCAGCAGCAGCAACCCTTAAGCGGTGGGTGGGGTACTAAAAGCATAAGCAGCCACGCCGACAAAATTAATTACACTTCATGGAAATGTAATTACGAAAATATTTCGGATACTCAACGTTAAAGGACATGCGCCACTGTCGTCGCGCCTAGAAGTATGCCAGCTAAAATACTATTTGTCAAACAAAACGTTTCTTGTGCTGTGCCCAACATTTTTTTGGACATTTCTGGCGGTTTACTCTGACAGCCGAAAGTTTTCCATGCTAAACCAAATGTGAAGATTTGTGGTGTTTAATGTGTGGTGGAAGTGATTCGTCGTATACTGGTGCCATTAAACCTTTACACACACTCAAACTCTCGACATGTAGCGACAGTAGCTAATAATAAATGCAATAATTAATGAATTATGCGTTCTGGCAATTAATCATAAGCCACAAACTATTTAGTTTACTGCATAATTCATGCCATTCAGCTCAGCGCATTGACATATTAGAGTTCCACGCGTTGTGTGCATTCCTCGATTGTTCGATTCAAATCATGACGCACAATTTTCACTGCAGAGCAAATAAAATAAAAAAAAAAGTAGAATATTAAACCTACTTCGCATACAATTACTCATTGTCTGTCTTTGCTCTGTCTTAAATGTATCTTTTTCTCTGTCTGTCTGTCTATCTATCTGTCTGTCTATCTGCGGTGCGTGCCATTTGTACATTAATTCTATACGGCATTCTATAAAGTTGCAATGCATCTGCGCGTCGCATTGAGATATAAAACAGCACAAGAAATATTGTACTCGCAGCAGGCAAACACACCCAGGCAACTTTAGACTTATGCATACGGAAAGGCACACTTTAGTACTTCATTTCCACGTTTTGTCGGCATTGTTTATGGCTTGTGGAATTGTAATTACAGTCTAATAGTTTGCTTGTGTGAAGGGCGTTGCAAAAGTTTAACTTGACGGCGAAGTGTATTAAGATGGTATGGGATATGCATGGATATACATACTAAACAGTCTTTAAGACAATGTTGAACTGTTAAAGAACCCTTCAAGTATTGTACTCTAAAAGTATAGTAAAGCAATGCAGATACTTCCTTCATAGGTTTTCTCCGACAAGCGCTGTCCCAAACACGATGACAAAATCAAGCTTGGCGATTTCTATGCCGAAATCGGCCCAACTGTCTCAAAATTTCGCCTATCTACCAATGGATAGAAGGTTATCGATTTTGTCGCAGGTCGGAACATGGTAGTTAGAATCACAAGGCGACATGGCTGGATCCAAGGTGTCATGGCTGGGTCAAGATCAAATTACACGCAACCAAACTGATCATGTTTTGATTGACAGAAGGCACTCGGACCACTATTTTGTCGCAAGATTGTCCATCTTTGCATGACGACGCTATCTAACACACAAAGCGTTGTCAGGGTGGGGAAAAACCTCTCCGACCCCTTTGATACCAAGAGAAGTTTCAGGCTGGACGATGCTTTGTCGTGCACTTTTTCCAATCTTCTGATGGAATACAAATAACACCAGTGCCCGTACATACAGAGTATGTCGGGGTCGATCTTCCAAGAGGAAGTGATGCTGCTCGCTTACGCCGATGACATCGATATTATCGGCACGCAGGAACGGTAAGTCAGCAAGGCGTTCTCAGAGATTGAAAACAGTCTCGGCTCATGGATCTAGCGGTGAATGAGGACAAGACGAAGTACTTGGTGTCTTCTCACACTCCGTCATCGCGTCTTGGACGGTCAGTGACGATAGAGAATTTCAACTTCAGTGTTGTAGAAAACTTCGTCTATCTTGGAACAGAGATAACCAGCAACAACAACGTCAGCCTGGAGATCAGGCGAAGAATCACGCTTGCAAACAGATGCTTTTTTGGGCTGAGCAAGCAAATGTTAAACAACAAATGTAAAAAAAAGTTAAATAATTTGAAACGAAAAAAATAACGCCGGGAGGGATGGAATTGGCCTTAAATATATTGTATTGCTTACTACTCTAATCTCAAACGGCTTTAAATATAACATCGGACATCCCATAAAGTACATCCATTTATTATCTTGCGAAAAGACGACACTCGATAATATCTCCCTAGAAATTTTTGTTAACTCGGCTATATCGAATTCGAAGTTGGAATTTTTTAATAAAAAATGTTGAAATTTTTAAAAAAAAAAACTTGAAATTTTTTACTAAGAAATTTTAAAATTTAAAAAAAAAAAAATGTTAAAATTTAAAAAATTAAAATTTTTTCCTAAAAAATTTTAAAATTTTTAAAAAAAAAAATTTTTAAATTTTAAAAAAAAAAAATGTTGAAATTTTTTACTAAAAAAAATGTTGAAATTTTTTACTAAAAAAAATGATGAAATTTTTTACTGAAAAAAATGTGAAAATTTGTTACTGAAAAAAATGTGAAAATTTGTTACTGAAAAAAATGTGAAAATTTTTTACTGAAAAAAATGTGAAAATTTTTTACTGAAAAAAATGTGAAAATTTTTTAATGAAAAAAATGTGAACATTTTTTAATAAAAAAAATGTGAAAATTTTTTACTGAAAAAAATGTGAAAATTTTTTACTGAAAAAAATGTGAAAATTTTTTACTGAAAAAAATGTGAAAATTTGTTACTGAAAAAAATGTGAAAATTTTTTACCAAAAAAAATTTTGAATTTTTTTACTAAAAAAAAATGTGTAAATTTTTTACTAAAAAAAAATGTGTAAATTTTTTACTAAAAAAAAATGTGTAAATTTTTTACTAAAAAAAAATGTGTAAATTTTTTACTAAAAAAAAATGTGTAAATTTTTTACTAAAAAAAAATGTGTAAATTTTTTACTAAAAAAAAATGTGTAAATTTTTTACTAAAAAAAAATGTGTAAATTTTTTACTAAAAAAAAATGTGTAAATTTTTTACTAAAAAAAAATGTGTAAATTTTTTACTAAAAAAAAATGTGTAAATTTTTTACTAAAAAAAAATGTGTAAATTTTTTACTAAAAAAAAATGTGTAAATTTTTTACTAAAAAAAAATGTGTAAATTTTTTACTAAAAAAAAATGTGTAAATTTTTTACTAAAAAAAAATGTGTAAATTTTTTACTAAAAAAAAATGTGTAAATTTTTTACTAAAAAAAAATGTGTAAATTTTTTACTAAAAAAAAATGTGTAAATTTTTTACTAAAAAAAAATGTGTAAATTTTTTACTAAAAAAAAATGTGTAAATTTTTTACTAAAAAAAAATGTGTAAATTTTTTACTAAAAAAAAATGTGTAAATTTTTTACTAAAAAAAAATGTGTAAATTTTTTACTAAAAAAAAATGTGTAAATTTTTTACTAAAAAAAAATGTGTAAATTTTTTACTAAAAAAAAATGTGTAAATTTTTACCAAAAAAAAAAAAAAAAAGTTAAAAAACTATAACAAAATTAAAACTTTCAAAATTATTACTAAAAAAATTTTATATAATTTTCTTCAAAACAAATCAAATTTTTTTCTAAAAATAATTGTGAACATGTTTTCCCAATATTTTTCTTAAAAATGTATTAATTTTGCTGTATCCAAATAAATTGAAAATTAAAAAAATTCAAACTTGTACGCTTACAAACTTTAAGAAAATTGCGCATAATATCGACAAACAAAATATGTGCCGGTGTTTCATACAAACAAAGAATAAGCTTACGAAAAATTCAAGTTCGAAACATATAACTCCCTTGCTTTTATAGTTTCTGAGCTATTTTATCTTTCATACTTCAAAATCTTTCATACTTCAAACCGTAGATCGGACATATTACTGCTGATTCGACTTGCAATACTCTCAAACATACTATATTATAACCTAATTAATTTGGATACAAATAATAATACCCTCCAAAAGAGAATTGAAAATCAGAAACAAGATAAATGAAACTTACCCTCGTATGATAATATTGGCGACCTGGCAGCAGTGCAGAATTTGTTTATACATATTCGCAATGGGGTATGCAGCATATTATAAAAAGCCGGCAGTGATAGCACACAGAGATTTTATTTACTTATTTGAAACAAAAACAAAAAAAAAAACAAAACCAAAAAACACAAAAAACAACAACAACAAAAAAACACAAAAGAAAAAGCAAAACTGCATAAATTGCTGTCCCGAAAAATTTAACACTTTTTTTTTTAATACTGACACAGACTGTTGCTTGATTTGATATAATTAGATATTTCAAATTACTATATATTATATTTATATATATATATATATATATATATCAGGTAAATCATTTTTTCTATATATCAGCGGTGTTCAACTGATCGATTTATTTTCACAAAAGCACAAACCGAGACACTTTCTGTAATAATTTTCACTGCACTTCATTTTCCGCGTCGACTTTTACTCGAAACAACTCTGCCCGCACTGAATTATCAATTCATCAGTTTGGCTGCAGCAATTAATTTTTATTAAAAGAAATTTTAAACATGCAAATTTATTTGATTTTGCATGCACAAATAATAATTTTTACAGCTTCACAATTGATAAGAATTGAATTACAACAAAAGTTTATATGCAGCACATGTCGAAGAGAGAGAGAGAGAGAGAGCTGAACAAGTTGTTGAGTGCGAGAGCAGGTGTCTGTGAACGGTAAATACTATGCGCATAGCATAGCCTATTCACCCCACTCAATCAATGAATTATCGTACAACATACCCAAATGGGAATGCATTTAATATGGAAAATAATCAGCATTGATCTAGCCGTCTGTCCGTCTGTCTGAATTATGAAATAAGCGAACGCAGAAACTATTTTACGATATTATTTTTACTCAAATCTTTTGAGAAATTATTTTGAAACACAGTTTAAAACACTCAATAGCAGACGACAGCGATCACATTTCATTATAGATATAACTGTCTGCTTGTTGTTGTTGAATTAAGCTTATTAACCCATACATACCCTTCTAAGTTGGAATATGATAAAATTTATATTCATGTTGATAATTTGTTAATTACCGCCACTTTTGGTCCATAGAGGTACAAGTCGGACCACTAGAAGGAGTAGCGCCAAATTAATAAAATTTTCTACACGGAAAGACTTTGCTCATCAACGGTAGCTAAATTGAAGACTCTATGGCGTGCTTCACCTCGTTCATACAACAAGATGCGAAACGCTTTGCAGTAAGAATATATCTTAACTTATGGATTAGAGATTACAGGAAACGAAATATAAAATGGAAAAATATGCATCATAAAATACAGTTGGTGATTCTTATTTACTTCTATTTTAAGCAAGCAAATAAAGAAAAATTTTTAATAATCTTTAATTCTGTTCCAAAAGTATATCGAATTTTCAATTTCCGCGGGTTTCGTATATGTATTCGATTTTCAATTTTTTTGTGCCGTTATGTTGGCACCCATGTCTCAAACTAGTACCGATATATTCGGCCATGTGGAATGTTCAGTTAATTTTGTGAAAGGTGCTTTGCTTGCACGTGTTTCGGCTTGTTTTAGATTTTTGGCTATTCCAAAAAATTAATAAAAGAATCTGTATTAAATTTTGACTATGACATATGGTGAAGCTTCCATGGACCGAAGCAACCTTTCTCGGTGGTACAAAATGTTCTCAGAGGTCCGAGAAGATGTGAACGACGAAGTGCGTGCCAGACGCATGAGCACGTCAACAGCAAAAGAAAACATTGACGTAATGAAGAAAATAATATTGGCCAATCGTCGAATCACCATTAAAGAAGTTGTTGAGAACCTAAACATATCGATTGGGTCCTGCCAATCGATTTTTACCAATGATTTTGGCATGAATTGCTCAATTTCGATCAAAAACAGCATCGTATTAACATGGCTAATAAGTTGTTGGAGTCTGTTCACGACGATCCAAATTTTTTCCAGAGTATCATAACTAGTGGGGAATCATGGGTTTATGTCTATGACGTGGAAACCAATACCCAATCATCCTAATGGAAGCTTCCGCTTGAGCCAATACCGAAAAAGCAAATTAGTTCGAATGTGAAAGTTTTGCTTACAGTTTTCTTCGATTGCAGGGGTGTAGTGCAGAGGGTAGAACCGTCATCGAAGCATCGAAGGAGGAGCTGAACAATATCTCAAAAAATGTTTTTTTTTTGAAGTGCTTCGAGGTTTGGAAAAATCGTTGGCAAATGTATATTATATCTGGTGGAGATTACTTTGAAGGGGACCAAATAGATTTTACTTAAATGACCGTCAAACGACTTCCGGTCATGGCCGCATTTAGGTAGGCGCACCAGACTCCATAGTCTAGTGCGCGCTGGCGCCAGTCGTTTTGAATGCCAAGTACGGAGAAATCTCTCCATAACTGATCATTCCAATGCGTGCCCGGTACTCCAATCAAGTTTGGGCCCCCATGTGAACCATGTATGCTGGAGCCCAGTGCAGCCGCTGAAATTTTATGCACTGGACTATGTCAACCTCATCGAATAGCTCGTACAGCTCGCGGTTCATACGGAACCTAAACTCGTCGCCGACTCTAATACGACCGAAAATCCTGTGAAGAATCTTTATCCCGAAGACTTCCAACGCTGTTTCATACGACTCAATCACCTCTGCGCTATACAATAGGACCGGGAGTATCAGTGTCTTATAGATCTTTATTTTTGTTTTTCGAGAGAAGGCTTTACTTCTCATTTGCTTGCTCAGCCCAAAAAAGCATCTGTTTGCAAGCCTGACACTTCGCCTGATCTCCAGGTTGACGTTGTTCTTGCTGGTTATCTTGGATCCAAAATAGACGAAGTTTTCTACAACATTGAAGTTGAAATTCTCCACCATCCAAGACGCGATAATGGAGTGCGAGAAGACTCCAAGTACTTCGTCTTGTCCTCATTCAGCGCTATACCGCTAGACTCTGCGAATTCCTTGCTGACTCACCGTTCCTGCGTGCCGATGATATCGATGTCATCGGCGTAAACGAGCATCACTTCCTTTTGAAAGTTCAAGCCCGACATACTCTGTATGTACGTGCAATCCATCAGAAGATTGAAACAATCGCACCACAAAGCACCGCCCTGCCTAAAACCTCTCAAAGGGGTCGGAGAGGTTTTTCCCCACCCTGACACCGCTTTGTGTGTTAGATAGCGTCGTCATGCAAAAGTAAGTCGCTACCAGAATACGGATGAAAGGTAAAGGATGCACGTACATTTTTTATACAATATATATAGATAAAGTTTGAGTAACATATCAATATCTTTTGACCCTACTCCACGATTTTTATGTAATAAACGCTAAATGTTACTCACAATAAAGCTTCTTATGTTTCAGAAGTTTGATTTGAAATCCAATGAGTGGATTTTACGTGATGCGTGCACAAACACATTGAGCTTTTTTAGATTCTATTTTCAGATTCAAAGGTTACATGAAATATTATTTCAAAAAAAGTTTATAAACTGAAAAGAACCACTCTCCATTGTTAAATCATTCAAAATTTTGTTATATTAACCACGCTTTTGTTCTTCTATAGTTTCGCTCATCATCGCACTCATCATCAGCAGCAAACAACATTATTTGGTAGTATTGAAAATTCAATAAAGTCTCGTTTACAACGTTGACAGCCTGAAGTCTGACGCCTTAAGCCATGAACATAGCCAATCTGGGAGATATACAACCCAACTCTCTCGCTCACACAAACACAGAAAGCGATAATGCCAAAGGCGTGAAACAATTGCAAAAGCGAATACATCCGCTTGTAGCTGCTGCTGCTGCTGCTGCCGTTGCTACCGCTTGGCTGCGTTAAACCGCAAAATTTAATTCTCTTATCACAAGTGACAAGCGTCTGTTTTTAATGCAATTTTATGCCATATTTAACATTGTAAGCGATGACGAGGACGACGACGACGACGTTGTTATTGCCATAGTCCTTGATGCCTTTGTAGTTAGTTTGTGGCTTATGTTGAAAAATATGCGAAAATTGATACCTGCATGTGAAAAATGGAAAATGGAAAATTCCTAACGAAATTCTGAAGCGTTACATTGGCCGCTACACTTTGTTTGCCTTCCGGCATCTTGTATTACAAATCCTTTTTACTTTACGCTAAATTACAATTCCGTTGCTACTGATTGCATGCCTTGACTTGGCTTGCCTTAGTTGCATGTTATATACTACTATCTCCTAACACACACACACACATCCATATCCTGCGGCGGCAATTCACACTGTACAACGCCATTCGGTATGCAATACTTTTCTTTCAACATTTTCAGCTGTTTTGCATTTCGCAGTCGCAATCGCAATCGCACAAAGGGCAAAAACTGCTAAAGCTGTTATTTCTAGCATTCGCATTCATTGCGTTAGATAAAAATAATAATGAACATTGCACATAGTCAGACACAGAGTGCAGCGCTGGATTTTAGTTGAATATTTTGCATGCAAGCAAATATGGTAGTCAGTCGTGTAAGATAGATGAGGAAGTAGCAGCAGCGAACCAGGAAACACCAGAAGAAGAACAAGCAGAAGAAGAAGTATAACCACGCTGAAGAGTTTTTGTTGTTGCCATTTGAATTTATATTCATCAACAACAGCAGAAGCAGCAGCAGAAGTGATAGCTTGTAGTGGCAAAGAAATACAGGGTGCTTCAGTTTATTATATGAAATGATGAAAGTTTTGTATGACTACTGGGCTCGGTGTAAAAATTTCGCTAGAATAGACCTATTGATTAGACCGATTTATTATTTCCTTGTTTACTCCACATTTCAATGGGATACAGAGAACTTTCATTAGAGAAGAGAAGATCTTAATTTAAAAACCAGAAACATGGAAACAGTGTAGTCATATCATCTGTTCTATGGGCTCAAGTACGGTCATGGCTTACATCAGACCGGTAAATAACTGTAGAATGCTTCTGAATAGAAAAATGACACCAACGAAGGATAAACGGAGCATTGAGAACTGATAGAAAATATTATTTAAAGAAACAGAGAGAAAAATTTCTCTTCAGATGCAAATGTTGAGAGGTTATGCCAAAGGAATTAAGTTCCAAATTACTATTAAAAGGTCAGGCATCTTACCGAATCTTTTCAGTCTCCAGTAGTAGAGCGGCATCGACTACGAGATATCCTATCTATTGGACCGATCTTGGCTTATATGAAATATTTTCTTTGTGCACCTTTTAGCTAGTGAGAATCAATCAATTAACGCAAAACATTGCCCACTTAAGACCGAATCTTTATAAAAGTCTTTAAGAAAAGTATACATCTATCTGCCTCAATCTACTGCTGATCAATGGAATAATTATGTCAAGAATTTAATGAATGAACGACGCTGAAGACGTGAGAGAAGAATATTTTAAGCTGAGAACATTTCAAAGTTAAACAAGCTTCGCAAAGGTGCATATGCGTAGAATAGTCTTCTGTGGACAAATGAAAGCTCCTTTGAGTACAACTCATCAAAACTAAACCTTTTTTCTAAGGCAGGTACGAAGAAAAAATATAACCGTTTTTCATAAAGTGAGTTGCGGGACAGGTTCCCATTGTCGACTCGTTGAACCAAGGTCAATTGAGTATGCTAAACGATAACGCATTCCCCCCGGAGACAAACTGATTGAAGAATCATTTATCCTGCAACAGCATAATGTCCCATGCGACAAAAATAGGATAATACAGTAATTTTTGAAGGGTGTTGGTGATACTATTCTGGACTGAAGTGAAGGCTTGAATCTTATCAAAAACGTGTGTGCTCTTACGAAATATATAAAAATTGCTTATTTATATAAAACCAAAGTAAATACATATTTCGATGTCACCTAACTTTGGAACGAGATAACCTCAGAGGACCTTCAAAATATAACAGACTCAGTCCCATAACCCATCAGAACGGTTATGAAGCAAATTTCTTTACTTTTGTTAAGTATTAAGGTTTGTTTCTTTAATGGTAATCAGCTGTCAAAATACTTATGCCGAGACTTGAAAATTACTTTAATTCATACCTTTTTAGTTCTTACTAGCACGAATGGTACAAGCATTAATACACAGAAAACCAAGGGACGTCCAAAGGCGGTTTTTTCACCATTACTATGGAGTGAACTGGTGTATACTTATATACAATGCTAAAGATTTGCAGAAGATGTAATAATTTATAATATAATTTTTGATATAATAATATATAAACAACAGAAGACTCAAGATCACACACGAGTGGTACAAGGGAGTAGGACTTAACATCAACCCGCCAAAACAGACATTGTACCGCTTGCAGGAAGTCAATATATATAGTAGTAATCGTGGATAAGTCAGCTCCTATGGAAGATGTACACAGAAGGAACTATCAGGGAAAGCAAATGGATTGATGCTATTCATTGAAATCACACTCAGACAAGTGGTACACAGATGAATGACTGACGGCTAAGGGTAGTGTTCTAGGAGGAAGTAGTCTATGAACCTAAATACCCAGCATTTTCTCCAATTCTATCAAATTTTTAAAAATCCTTCAAGTACAAATTAATGCAAAAAGCAAAAGGCACACTGTAGCCGGGACAAAAATCATACTACATGCTAGGCAACAGTTAAGGACGATTATTAACCGATCATCAGATTGCAGATTCTGAGGATGACACAACTCTTCATATTACTTGGAAATGTGAAGCAGTTCTTACAATCGGACTTGAAATATTAGGCAATCAATTTGTTTTCGAAAATCATGTGAAAAGTTAGTCTTATGAAAATAATTAGGTTCATTCAGCATATAGAATTAGAGTAGAGCAAACAATAGATCTTAGGTCTATGATTCAATAAGTCCATTATCTATACATATAAGTGACTGACTGATTAACGGACTGACTCATCACGAGATCTCCGAAACTAAACATGAAATTTTGAACAGATTTTTATTTCGATGGGTAGAGATCCACTAAGAACGGATTTCAATATAGGAGAAGGCAATGCATTGCATTTACATAAACTTAATATACCGCTTTTCCCATAGCTACAGGGTATAAAAAAAAATATATAAGACAACCTTTTTTTCTATCAAAACTTTTTATAAAAAATACGGGGTTAATAAATTTCAAACAATTAATACACGTATACGGAGTATACGCATATATAGCATATATAAACGTTTTCGATTCACATATTCCGCTTGGCAGCCAAGACACGTGATCTCGGCAAGCGACACATGCTGATGCTATGCAGACGATATTGCATCTCCGGCTGCGCAATTTTCTCGTATAATTTCAGCTTGGCCTCTTGGACAGTATTGACCGTAGGCATTTCGCCACCTTCGTCTATGTTGAAAGCTTCACCTTCAGCACACTCCGGACATTGCTGGGTCAGCACAATATCATTCAGATCGGTCAGATCATCGCAGAACTTTTCTACATCCTTAATGACATATTCAACTTTATCTGGATCCGAGCGTTCCGAAACATAAACACTGGCCGTAAGTTCAAATACGCGCTTCTCCAATAACTTCGCAAACCGACCGACATTGACCACGTTGACGTGCTTATGATCACCGAGCAATGAATACAGCGGCGTTGTGTCTGTGGCGCATATGTCGCACAGCATTTCAACGCCCTGCATTAATGTCTCGAGACGTGCGTCATTATTCTCACGTACCGTGGTCAATGCCGAGTTACTCTGTCGTATGGCTGCTAGCTTGCCTTCCAGCGTTTCAATTTCAGCGAGTTGACCGTGCAGTATATCGGCGGAATCTCGCTTTAAAGCTATTATATCGCGAAAGAGTAGATTTACGGAATTGTTGAGCAGCGTAATGTGATAACTCATCTCGTTTGCATAGTTGAAGAATGAGTAGTAGAGGCTTTCTTGTTGCTGAAACTTCTCGATAACATCTGCTACATTGCCCGACCGTGTATACTGGAAAAGCTTTTCCAGCACCGAATTGTACAAACTAATCTTTTTGTTGTGTTTACGGCGGAACTCCTCGCGGCGCATATATTCCTTGGGCTGCAAATCGGCCAGTGTGCGTGCTCTCGCCTTAGCATCCAGAAATGTGCTATTATCAGCATCGGCTGCTACGCGACGCATGATGCCCTGCATTTCGACTTTGCGTAGCTCCTGTTCCTTTGCGTCGCGCTTTGCCAGATTTTCGATCTTCTCGTAGACATCAATGCAACCGTCGAAGGTATTAAGTGCATATTCAATCAAGTCGAGCAGATACTTCTTGTCGTCATTCAATCTTTGCACAAGCTTTGTGTATGATTCATTGAAGAATGTGCGATGATTGAGTATGCGTATTAATTGTTCGCGTAGATCGGCATTAGTCGCCGTGAAGCCACACTCCTGACGCACGCCCACCTCTAAATAATTCTCCAATATCATCATCGTCTTGCGCGCACGTGCTACATGCGCCTGATGCTGTGTATCCGGCACTGTGAGGCGATTCAACTCGTATATTTGCTTGTCGACACGACTTATCTCACGCTCCATGTTGCCAATGGATTCCTTCAATTTGCGTATATCTTTGGCCATACTGCCTTGGCACTCGACATGGCAGCTAATCTGTTCCAAGCAGCGTTTATTGTGCTTTTTGTGCATACTACCCGACGCCACCCATATCTGCGCACGCAGATTATCCTTTTCCTCGGCCAATTGATTGGTGGTATTTTCAAAACTAGCCTCTATGATTGTGTCCTTGCGTGATTGCAACTTACTCGAAAGTTTTATTTTGTACTCGCGTTGGCGTTTAGCCAAATCGCGATGCTTCTGCAGATAGCTTTCAAGGAAGTCATCCAGTCCGCCGTCTAAGTCTTTGGCTGCGGACATTTTGAAAAACTTCTTAGTTGTTTTACTTTTTAGCGATTAGTAACAAGATTAACGCAACAAAACTTAAGAATTATAAACGACCGAAGAACCAGTAATATTGTTTGTGTGCTGTGAATAACAATAACTGAATGAAACAATAATTAAAAAGTCAAAGCAGAAATAATCAAAGCAGAAAATATATTTGATATTTGGAATTGTTTCAACCACAAACAGAGAAACAATATTTTGAGAGAAACCAGTTCTTCGGGAAACCAGCTCTTCTAGAAAAATAGGTAAAAAATAAAAATAAATACGAATTATCAGAAGTGGTATAGAATTAGCAGAAAACCTCAGCTAACTTTCCACTCTACTTTTTTTTTACTATATAACATTGGTTTAAATGGTCATTTATTGCATGGTAACCCTATTATATAGCCGGAACAACTATCTTCAAAAAATTGCCTAACAAATAAATTTAAATAGAGTTAATTTATGGATAATATCGCATGACTACTTCGCCACAAACTTATTTTATTCGAATTAATAGTGCAATTAATTTAAAATTATATATATTGAAGCACCCTGTATATAACGTCAACACAGAGTCACTGTGTCAGCAAAGAGGCGAGAATGCAAAAAAACAAATTGCAGTTAGTACGATTCATGTACTACTTCCATTGCTTTTGTATTTGTGTTAGTTTGTTGTTCTCCATTTTTTTTGTATTTTTTTTTTTTTTTTCCCTTTCAGCAACTTCCGACAGTTAAATTAAAGTTGTTGTTTCCTTCTTCTTCTTCTTACTGCTACTCTTTAGCTTTTATTGTTGTTGCTTAAAAATTACACGCGCCCATCCCAAAAGTATGCAATGCGTTTTACACAACAACAAAATCGCCGCAAATTTTCGGTTTAACGCATTTCAGCGCGTTTTTTGAACTCACTTCCGGTTGTCCATCTTCATCGCTGTCTTTTGTCTCCAACTCGCTCTCTCTCTCACCCACTCATGTACATGCACTATAAATTTTTCAACACGCATACAGAGTATCTGTAAAAGGAAATCTTCTTATATTTACATAAAATTGCTGTCAAATTAAAAAGAGAAAAAAAAGGAACAAACAAATAACCGCCACGCTGTGCTGTGTGGTGATAATGAGTGCAGAAAACTTGAAAATTGCATTCATTATGCGAACATTCTTTCATGTGGTGGGGGTAAAACGAAGCATAGTGGTGCACGGTAAAAAAAAAAATAGTAGCAAATGCTCGTGGCAACAATGTGGCAGACAAAATACTATGAAAACTAGCAAAGTATAGGCTACACAATATTCAGCATGCAGGGTAGGAAGTCTGAAAAATTTTAGATTTAATTTTTTTTCACATATTAACACAGTTGATGTCGACTCATATTTAATAAACTATAAACTAGCGATTTCTATAGGCCCAGAGAATAATCTAAAGACATAAAATTCCACAAATTTGGTCCACACGTCTAAAAATAAAGTGTTCAGAAAACTTGTCTAACATAAAGCATGATGTGCGATTGGATCTAGATGGCAAGCATTCTGTCGCATTCTCACAATTTTCTCACACCAAACCGTTTGCAAAAGAATTATTTTTTGGAAAATCCCAAGTTAAGCTAGACCCAACTATAAATGCCAGTCATAAAAGTTCTACTATTTAGTAAAATTTAAAAAAAAATTGAGAGACTGCTTCTCAAAATCACATTCAAATGCGTCTAGCGAAGTTTGAACACGAAGTTTTAGCTTGACAAAAATTTTTATAATCCAGACTACTAACTTCCACGTAATTTAAACTGGTGAACACATTCCATTGGAATTTCTCCATCAAAAGATATTCAAGAAATGTTCAACAAAAAACACTTTAAATAATTTATGCCCCATATTTTGTAAATTCTATTATGCTTTTGATAAGATAGGCTGCTTCAGCGGCTAGAAAGTTTGCTTTATAAAGCGCAGCCTTTGCCAGCGTAAGTTAGAAGTATTCCAGTTCGACTACAAAGATGATATATAAAATATTATTATTACTTGTCACATTGGGTTGCACTTGTGCAGCACCCAAGTTCCAGGATTTAAAGTACGCAACACTCCAACAAAAATTGGGTGCAGGACCACTTAGTACGAACCACTATTACACACACGAAGAGATGCAGAATTATTTAGACTACTTGAATAAAACATATCCTCAGCTTGTACGACTCCAGAAAATTGGTGCAACTTATCAAAACCGCACATTGCGAGCATTAGTCATTAGCAATCGCAATGAGACGCAGCAGCAGCTAAAGAAGGCAATACTACTCGACGGTGGCTATCATGCACGTGAATGGATTGCACACCATGCTACACTCTATGCAATACATCAGTTGGTCGAGAACTACGAGCAGAATGCTGAATTGTTCGAAAACTATGAATGGTATGTGGTACCGCTGGTCAATCCAGATGGCTATGAGTATTCACGCACTCCCGGGCAACGTTATCATCGCAAAACAATGCAAGTTTTCGAAAAAGGACTTGAATGCTTTGGTCGTTTTACGCATTTGGGTACCGATCCCAATAGAAATTTTAATATAAAATGGGAGTATGGTTCAACACATCCTTGTAGCGATGATTATAGAGGTCCAGAACCTTTCTCAGAACCTGAAGTTAAAGCTATGGCCGAATTAATCGAATCGTTGAGTGCACGTGGTAGTTTGTATTTATCAATGCACACTTATGGTAAATTAATATTGCTTCCTTGGAATTGGACAAAAGACCCTCCACCAACTTTCGATCTGCAGAAGAAAATTGGTGACATTGGTGCTGCAGCAATATATAACGCAACGGGTGTAAAGTATATAGTCGACAATGCGGAGTCCATTATGTATCCAGCTTCCGGTACCAGTGCAGATTATGCATTTCAGTTAGGTTTTAATGTATCTATTACTATGGAGTTGGATGGCGAAGATTTTATTGTACCAACTTCACACATTAATGCATATGTTAAACAGGCTTGGCATGGTATACGTGCTATGGCTGAAGCTGTTGTGAAACTTAATAATAAAAAATAATAAAAAATTTAAATAAAGAATATCTAACAAAATACCATACCACCATATTTATAATAATGACCGCGATACGGACAATAGGAAGCATTGCTCTCATGTAGAAACACCTTGAAGTTATTTTATTGTAATACTTTGCTGCATTATTTAACCAGTACTTTGCTTTTCGGCCAATTTTGGGTGGCTTGCAAGGCTGAGGACTCTTTTGCACTCTTGCATCTTCAAAATCTAGTAAGTTTCAATACCAGCGAACACGTCTTGCGCAGCTACGCTCCTTTATTGGCTTCCATTTGTACAATCATCGTTGAGAATGAAAAATTTCATATATATAGATACAGTTTGAGTAGCACATAAGTCATAGTTTGAATAGCTTTAGGGTTAATCAATTTTTAAGCTTAAAGATTTAATTTTTACTCTGCAGGTGGATTTTAATTAAATAAACGCTTAATGTTCCAATAAAAATTTTTACTCGACTCGGTTGTTCGAAAATTTAATTGTTTGAAAAGGTTTTGTGACCCAAAATGGGTCTTAAACTATTGAATGGGTTGCTTCATTTCCTCTTTTAAAGTTCATCATATTTTGATTCTCTTGTTAGCCAAGCATTAACGCATCAGTAGTTATTAAAAAATACACGGCACGCAATCTTCCCTATTACTGTTATCGCCTCCGCTCAATATGAATTCGGTAAACTAGTTTCGCTTTCGATTACTTTTGACAATAATCGGTCCGAAGTTGGTACTCTTTAAGCGTCAGAAACGACAATATTTTCTTTGCCTCTAGTGGTTTTTCTTCGCCAAACATATAGACCGAGACGAAAGCCTGCTTGTGCACCTTTTTCTCGATACGATGAAACATGCTGGAGATCAAATTGCATGACATAGAAACTTTGGTCAGTTCCTCGCTGTTTTTGTATTCACCGAACCAGATGGAGTAGTTTTCGACATCAAACTTATCCAAGAAATACGGATTAGAAACGGATTCGTTTTCGTTGGAAAAGGAACGCTTAAAATCATTAAAGTTAAACGTGCTCTTCGGCAGTAGATCGAAGGGATCCTTTGGCTTAGGTTCAGCAGCAACTGTCTCTTCAGCGGCGTCTTATTCAGGCTCAACAGCCTTGGGTGTAGCTACCTTGGCCTTTTGTTTATTCTCATCTTTCTGCTTTCTTCTGCTGTTGTTTGTCACAAGTCTTGGCCTGGAATTCAACGTACTTCATGGGATCGAATGCGAGTGCTACCTTGTGCACTTCGAAGTTCTTCACAACAGTCTGTGCTTGTGGCTGATTAAGAATGGTGACAAATCAACGGTTCAAGCTGTCCATCGAGCTGCGAATGCTGCGCTCCAGATCGTATTGGTAGATGTGCAAAAAGATGCTGAAGACCACGATGTCAGCGAAGGGGACACGCTCGCCAACGAGGTAGATAGCATTTAGAAGTGTGTTGTTGAGCTGCTTGGCATTGCTATTCTTCTGTTGCGACAATATGCCCAACAGTGGGAGCACCCAGGCGCAGGAAGCAGGTACGATTACATTGTCGGCAAACGATAGCGCAAAAGTTTCTGCATAAGAAATAACATGCGATATACTGCTTTTCTGCTTCAATTTGAAGAAATCGGCAGTCGAATCGAACATTTGGGACGGCCTAAGCTGATAGCGCGTAATCAGAAACGTTGGTTCAAAGATAGAAAATTTTGACCTGAGCAACGATAAATAATGCAATACTCAAATACATGCGTCGAACTTTGACTGGCGATGAAACGTGGTTAAGCCTGACCTTTTGTATGCACTCATCTGCAAGGTGCTTCCCTGTGTGTCCTTATCATTAAGATGCTGGATTGAGATATTACATTTAAAAAGAACGCGATTTGGCTACAAGAAGGCACCGCTCACATAAATAAGAATATTTTTTAATTCAAACAATATTTCTCACTTTGATTGGTAAAGAGTTTTGTTTCATATTAGCAAAAAGTTATTCAGTACATGGCAACTTGTATCAGCTTGTACTGTGCTTACTTTGTCGGAGCTGATAAGCTGAGCGCTCAGCTAACAGCTTATTCTGTGCTAGCGCAACAAGCGAACCCATTGCAAAAGCAATTTTCTCTTTAAGTTTGGGTTTATTTTGCAAACTTTACTGAGATTATTACACATTCTACCTATTTTCGGTTTGGTTAGCTCTTCGCTTTGGAATTTATGAATTAAAATTTCAAATAGTTATCGAAAGGCATTCAAGAACTGCTTAGAAAATATGGCTTCGAATAATTTATGCAACATATTTTCTATATTTAAATGCGCTCAAGATAAGATAGTCAGCTCCAGCGTATAAAACGTTGGCTTTATAAAGCGCACCATTTGCAACCGAAAGTAAGAAGCATTCCAGTTCGACTACAAAGATGATAAATAAAATATTATTATTACTTGTCACATTGGGTTGCACTTGTGCAGCACCCAAGTTCCAGGATTTGAAGTACGAATCACTCCAACAAAAGTTAGGTGCAGGACCACTTAGTACGGATCACTATTACACACACGAAGAGATGCAGAATTATTTGGACTACTTGAATAAAACATTTCCTCAGCTTGTACGACTCCAAGAGATTGGTACCACTTATCAAAACCGCACACTGAGAGCATTAATCATCAGCAATCGCTATGAGACACATCAACCAAAGAAGGTAATACTACTCGACGGTGGCTACCATGCACGTGAATGGATTGCGCACCATGCTACACTCTATGCAATACATCAGTTGGTCGAGAACTACGAGCAGAATGCTGAATTGTTCGAAAACTATGAATGGTATGTGGTACCGCTGGTCAATCCAGATGGCTATGAGTATTCACACACTCCCGGGCAACGTTATCATCGCAAAACAATGCAAGTATTCGAAGGAGGACCTGACTGCAGTTCCCGGGGACAAATTGGTACTGATCCCAATAGAAATTTTAATATAAAATGGGAGCATGGTTCAACAGAACCTTGTAGCGAAGGTTATAGAGGACCAAAACCAGAGTCGGCGCCTGAAGTTAAAGCTATGGCCGTTTTGATGAGATCTTTAAGTGCACGTGGTAGTTTGTATTTATCAATGCATACTGTGGGTAGATTAATATTGCTTCCTTGGGGTTGGACACGTAAACATCCTCAGAACTTTGAAATTCAGAAGGAAATTGGTGACATTGGTGCTGCAGCAACATATAACAAAACCCGTGTAAAGTATATAGTCGGCAGTTCGGCCTCCATTCTAAATATAGATTCTGGCACTAGTACAGATTATGCGTATCATTTGGGCTTCAATGTATCTGTTTGTATGGAGCTGGATGGCGAAGAATTTGTTGTACCAGCCTCTAAGATTGATGAATATGTTAAGCAGGCTTGGCATGGTATACGTGCTATGGCTGAAGCTGCTGTGAAACTTTATAATAAAGAATAAAAACTAATCTATTAATACATAGAAGTGTAAAAAAATTGTAATACTTACTTGTATGGCCATCAACCGTTTACCGGTCATGGCCGCGTCTAGGAAGGCGCGCCAGCCTCTATAATCTTGTGCGCTCTGGCGCCAGTCGTTTTGAATGCTAAGTACAGAGAGATCTCTAATAGGACTAAAGATCCTGCGAAGAATCTTCCTCTCGAAGACTTCCAACGCTGTTTTATCTGACTAAATCACGGTCCATGCCTCTACGCCATACAATAGGACCGGGAGTATCAGCGTCTTATAGAACTTTATTTTCGTCTGACGAGAGAGAGCTTTTCTTCACATTTGCTTGCTCAGCCCAAAAAAGCATCTGTTTGCAAGCATGATTCTCGCCTGATCTCCAGGCTGATGTTGTTGTTGCTGGTTATCTCGAATCCAATATAGACGAAGTTTTCTATAACACTAAAGTTGAAATTCTCCATAGTCACTGACCGTCCAAGACGCGATGACGGAGTGCGAGAAGACACCAAGTACTTCGTCTTTTCCTCATTCACCGCTAGACCCATGAGCTTAGACTGTTTTTCAATCTCCGAGAACGCCTTGCTGACTCGCCGTTCCTGCGTGCCGATGATATCGATTGATAGAATTGTTTTTCCCTACCTATTGTGTGTTTGATAGCGTCGCCATGCAAAGACGGACAATCTTTGCCGGGATACCTATTGCAGACAGGGCGTCGAAGAACTTCGATCGTATCGGCGTGTCGAAAGCGGCTTTATACTCGACAAATAGGTGGTGTGTGTCTTTGGTAAACTAACGGGTCTTTTCCAAGATTTGGCGTAATGAGAATATTTGGTCACTGGTCGATCTTTTTGGTCTGAAGCCACACTGACATCGTCCTATCAGTGAATCGGTATATGGCTTCAGCCTATTACACAATATGCGCGACAGAGTCTTATATCCAATGGAAAGGAGACTTATTCCGCGGTAGTTGGCGCAAACAGCGAAGTCTCCTTTCTTAAAGATGGACATGATCTGATTGGAATAATTATCGATTTGTACCCACATCTGTCAATGACTTGAAACTTAACCTAAATGTTCTTCTAATGTTTGAAAACGAATCCCTAATTGATTTGAATTTCCAAACAGGAAAACTGGAAATTTTTTAAAACAAATATGGCGGACACATATTTATATTATGTCTTATATGTCGCAGAAGTTCAAGCGTGAGGAGAATGCATAATCGGCAGCAGTTGGCAGCTAATTATTTAAATGTTTTCAAGTAAGATTCATTATAAACATTTTATAATAAAAAACACATTCGGATTTAACAAGACTTTTAAGATATTTGAACAATTAATACCCTACAACGGATTATACATTTATATGCGTTCAAGATTACAAGTTGTAGTGATGAAGAGCAGTTGTAAGTATCTAAAACTTCGTATGCAGCTAACTTGCACTATTCAGGAAAGGTAGTATTTAATAGGTGTGCCAACTTCTCCCTAAAATGAAGTATCCATTTAACAAGTTCCTCATTTTTATGAATTTTTGCAGGGAATTTGTTTTGTTTTAGTTGTTTTTTTAAATGGAAATATACCATGCTTGTTGCATCAACTTTAAATTCTATAAAATATTTCATATCAGATCTCTAGAAGCTGTAGTCCCATAAAAAACTGTCTCCTTTACTGATGTTTTATCTTGTTCAATCCCAATAAAATATTCCACACGAATCAAGATAGAAATATATTCCTCATCCAAACTTAAGGTAGGATATCTCAAAATCAAACGCACTCGACTGCAGTGTCGTCCTAGATTTATGTGTTCCTTGGAATATCTTACAGGCTGCTAACAGACGGAAGACAATATACATTCGGTGGTATCAGCAGTGTATTGTCTACTATGAGTTGTTGAAACCTGGTGAGACTGTCAATCCCACCGCTTTGTGTGGAAAAAGGCCAAACTATCTATAAACACATAACAAGCTGATTTTACTCGGTGACAACTCACCTACGCTTTTATCAAGATTGATCCAAAACTTTTTGTTTGCACTCAACTGGAAGGTGCTGCCCTGAGTGTCCTTATCATTGATATTATATTTAAAAAGTACACAATTTGGCTACAAAAAGGTACCGCTCACATAAACAGAAACATTTTTATTTTATATTTTATTAAATTAAATTAATATTAAATTAATAGATAAAAATTCGATTCGAACACAGATATTTAATATTAGCAAAAAGTTATCCAGTACATAGCAACTTGTATCAGCTTGTACTGAGCTTACTTTGTCAGCGCTGATAAGCTCAGCGCTCAACTTACAGCTCTTTCTGTGCAAGCGGTCTAAGCCAACGTATGGAGTATCTCGAAATCGAAAACATTTCAAAAGCAATTTTCTGCTTAGGTTTGGGTTAGCTTACCTGTACCTATTTTCGGTTTGATTAGCTCTTCGCTTTGGAATTTGTGCATTAATATTTAAAATTGTTATCGAAAGACATTTAAGAGCTGCTCAAAAAATATGGCTTCGAATAATTTATGCCCCATATTTTCTATATTTAAATGCGACTAAGATAAGATAGGCTGCTTCAGCGTCTTAAACTTTGGCTTTATAAAGCGCAGCATTTGCCAGCGTAAGTTAGAAGTTTTCCGGTTCGACTACAAAGATGATATATAAAATATTATTATTACTTGTCACATTGGGTTGCACTTGTGCAGCACCCAAGTTCCAGGATTTGAAGTACGCAACACTCCAACAAAAATTGGGTGCAGGACCACTTAGTACGGATCACTTTTACACACACGAAGAGATGCAGAATTATTTGGACTACTTGAATAAAACATATCCTCAGCTTGTACGACTCCAGGAGATTGGTACCACTTATCAGAACCGCACTCTGAGAGCATTAATCATCAGCAATGACAATGAGACACATCAACCAAAGAAGGTAATACTACTCGATGGTGGCTACCATGCACGTGAATGGATTGCACATCATGCTACACTCTATGCAATACATCAGTTGGTCGAGAACTACGAGCAGAATGCTGAATTGTTCAAAAACTACGAATGGTATGTGGTTCCGCTGGTCAATCCTGATGGCTATGAGTATTCACGCACTCCAGGGCAACGTTATCATCGCAAAACAATGCAAGTATTCGAAGCAGGACTTGAATGCAGTTTCCGGGGACACATTGGTACTGATCCCAATAGAAACTTCAATGTACATTGGGGTGAAGTAGGTGCTTCATCAAATCCGTGTGCAGAGACGTATAGAGGACCAAAGCCAGAGTCAGAGCCTGAAGTTAAAGCTTTGGCCGATTTAATGAGATCTTTAAGTGCACGTGGTAGTTTGTATTTATCAATGCATACTTATGGTAAATACATATTGCTTCCTTGGGGTTGGACAGATGAACGTGCTCCGAATTTCGATCTGCAGAAGGAAATTGGTGGCATTGGTGCTGCTGCAATATATAAAGCAACCAGCATGAAGTATAAAGTCGGCAGTATACCATCACTCTTGGGTTTTGCTTCTGGCAGTAGTATAGATTATGCATACCAGTTGGGCTTTAATGTATCTGTTTGTATGGAGTTGGATGGCAATGGTTTTGTTGTACCAGCCTCTAAGATTGATGAATATGTTAAGCAGGCTTGGCATGGTATACGTGCAATGGCTAAAGCTGTTGTGCAACGTTTTTAAATAAAATAAAAACTTTATTAATAAATAGAAGTGTAAAAAAAATATTTTCCCATCTTAATTCATGTGGAATATTTTATTGGGATTGACTGAGGTTTCCATCTTAAGATAGTGGAAAATGTATTTTTCAAGAGATAAAAAATGTGGGTCATAATTTCTTCGTTATCAGAAGAACCAGGATATCTGCGTGTGCGTTCATACATTTAGGTTACGCCGACCAGATATTGTGGCAGGATCTTAGGCTGCCAATGTAAACGTCTTCTGTAGCAAGATCTTCTCACAAAAGCCGGAAATTCGGAAAAGACACAACAATAAATGGATTCTTGTAC
>JAWNNP010003286.1:0-14652 GCA_035044805.1 Leucophenga maculata
GAGGTGACCAGTGAGGTGACTCAGTGCAGCCGCTGAATATTTATGCGCTGGACTATGTCAACCTCATCGAAGAGCTCATACAGCTTCCGGTTTATACAGGACGTAAAGTCGTAGCCGACTCTTAAAGGTCTAAAATTCTTGTGGAGAATCTATTTCTCAATGACTTTCAACGCTGTTTCATCTGACTCAATAACGGTCCATGTCTCTGTCGCATACATTAATACCGGGAGTAAGAGCGTCTCATAGATCTTAATTTTAATCTTCCGAGAGCACTTTACTTCTAAGTTGCTTGATCAGTCCATGATTCTTCTCCTAATATCAAGAAACCTTCTACAACATTGAACTTAAAATTCTCCAGACCGTCCAAGACGCGTCGATGGCATTCGAGAAGATACAAAGTACTTCGTCTTGTTCTAATTCACAGCTATACCCATGAGCCCTTAACACGACAGAGCATCACCCTGCCTGAAAACTCAATTGGTATCAAAGGGTTCGGAAAGGTTTTTTCCTACACTGACAACACTTTGTGTGTGTGTGACAGCGTCATCATGCAAAGTCGAACGATCTTTCCTGAAATAAGTAGTGCGGACAGGGCGTAAACAAATTTCGTTCATATCGCTCTGTAAAAGTTTTGTTGCGTGCAAATTGATCTAGACTCAGCTACGTAGCCTTGTGGATATTTAGGCCTTGTATCTTTCGAGAACATCAACCAGTTGTAAAATTTGCAATGAATAAATCATGAATTGATTTCTTGTAAAACTAATGAATAGCTGAGATTTGACATAATCCGTCTATGATCTTCATATCCTAATTTCGTTCTGAAGGTGAACAGCTATGGTGAACGCTACCAAGTTCAGAAGCATAAAACTCTTTGGTAACTGCCATCCCCAACCAAAGTAACATATATTAAGCAACGATTATCCACTACATGGTTGGTACCAATTTAAAACAAGTAATCGGGCGTAACCGATTGTAAGAGGCCCTGTACGCCGCTCGAATTAGCTGCGAAACAAAAAGCAAGGAAAGAAAAGAAAAAGTTCACACTTCTCACTGTATGAAAAGAAAAATGGATGGACGGAAGCATCACAGGTCGTTCAAATTCAATTTCTTATAAAATCGTCATTTGTTACCCCATGTTGATGAAGTTGTTGGATTTTAGTTTAGTGGGACGCTATCTTTGCACTGGCATATTATTTGCCATGAAGAAGACTTTATGGCAATTGGGAAGGGAAAAATTTTAAAATAAAATTCCGGCGAAGTCCTTGTCGAATGCAAAATGAACGAAGTCTCTATATATTACCGTATCCGAAATCCTTTCGTTCATACGGACGGACAGACGGACATGTATATATTAATTAATCCTGACCATAATGGGGGTAATTTTGGGTGGTCTCCGACGATTATTTCTACCTGTTACATTTGCTCAAAACCAATAGGCTCTTGTACCTTCGGTACAGGGCCTAAGTAGCTGGTAGAGATAAATTTGGCTTAGTAATTTAAATGGGAAATTCCCCGTCATATTTTTTATAGAACTGCCCATTCTATAGATATTATTTCTTCCGATGTTTCTCAACCAGAATCATTTATTGCCATCAACAAATCCAATTATTGGTGTAATTTGAATTTTTTTTATCTGCAATCAGAATTATTTTTCACAATTTCAACAACAGCGAGATGTAGATGGAGTCTGATACAGTGAACATTTGGAATACCTCCTTTGAGAAGTTTTGGATCAAAATTTGCGCCAAACAACTAACCAATAGACATTTCTTGCGATCAATCGATTGGTTGAAAAAGCCTACGACATTTCTGTCTATAGCCATCTACCATAATATTTTTGGGAAAGTCTAAACGTTGTTGGAAGAACTAGCTTCCTCTACGGACGTTTTCTATAGGCACAAGCCAATCATCATAATCCAGTACAAACTCAAAATATTAACGATCGAAGTAGGTTGAGCTGCTACTGTTAGATCAATCGATTTAAAAAAAAAATTTTAAAAAGTTTAATAATTTAATAATGCGGAGACTGTTACAAAATTTTCAGCCGAAATGGTTATTCCTTATAATAGTTCTTCTTTGCATCATTTACTTCTGCAATTTCGTAAAGTACTGCTCCAGTACTGAAAAAGTTGAATTGGTTAAAAAACTGCATTCGGTACAAATACTGACAAGAAACTACACAGTTTCATCACCAATCACTGAATTAAAAAATCAACTGAGACTTAGAACACCGACTCGACCCAAGGCGAATATAACAACGCACCGAATCAATAGAATACCAAGGCTTATACAGAGCGATGATGTGTCAAATAGTGCAGCAGATCCGCTAGCACGGAGAAATAAATATATACTTAAAGAATTCGAGGATATACTGGCGACAAATCACAATAAATTTTACGTATTCGATGCCAAATGCAAAATGCCGGCTCCCAATCCTTTCTCACGTGAGTCCATTTTTTATAGAGACGCACCGCCATTGCCAACCTGTAGCTCAGAGCCGGATTTGATTAGCGTCCATTATAATGAGACGCTACAGCAATATTGGCTGCATGTGAACGAAGGCGTGGCAGCTAATCTTACAACCTTCGAACAGAACGATACATTTGGATGCTTTTATCGGGCGATAACGCGCGGGCAAGGAGTTCGTGCCGATCATAGAACAAGGTGCTATTGCTAACCTCCTAAATTATTTTTAATCAATATTGAACCATTTTCATTACAGTATTGGTGCCAAGGTCTACTTCACTCAAGATGCGCTTGTGCCGCCAACTGTCGAAGCCGCATTGGTTGAGTGCCATCTGCTCGAACGGAATGTAACGCTTCAGCGTGATGCCTTCACTTTTATACAGGAACGCAATGACCCAAAAAAAATGTATCACGTGAATAATGGCTCCAAGCCTTTGAAATCGACTGCGCCACGCAAGCCAAACTTCATTGCTATCGGTCTCGATTCACTATCTCGCATCAATCTGCGTCGCACCATGCCACAAATGCGTGACTTTCTGAATGGCAGCGGCTGGTTTGAGCTGCAGGGCTATAACAAAGTAGCTGACAACACATTCCCAAATCTGTTCGGCATATTCACTGGCTATACACCAAAAGATGCTGAAAGGCACGTTTGCAATGTGGATGCACCCGGCTGCTTTGATCGATTTCCGTTTATATGGAAATTCTTTGCACGCTCTGGATATTTGACCGCCTATGCCGAAGACATCGGCCGCATTAATACATTCAACTTAGCAAAGCCTGGCTTTATTCGTTCACCCGTCGACTACTATCTGCGGCCCTTTATCGTTGCCATAGAACATCTACTGCCACTCCAGTACCGATTTGGCTATCACTTCTGTATCGGACGCCGAAGAACGATTAGCTACATTTTTGAATATTGTAGACAAATTCTGGCACGTTTTGTCCGCACAGCGCAGCCTATTTTCGGTTTGTTCTGGTCGAGTTGCATCACGCATGATAATTACTTTGGGGGCGGTACGATCGATGCTAAACTGCGTGACTACATGCGTGAATACGAACGTTTGGGCCTCTTTGATCATTCCATTGTGCTGTTCTTTAGTGATCATGGTGCACGATATAATGCTTTGGCCAAATTGCCTGATGGATTTTATGAAGAACGTATGCCTGCGATGTTTATCTGGCTTCCGCAGTGGTTTCGTGACACATATCCGGAATACGCGGAAGCTCTACGCTTCAACCGCAATCGTCTTACTTCGAATTTTGATCTGTACATGACTATGGCACACATTATCGAACTAGGTCAACCTGGTGTAAAAATATCAGCAACAAAGAGTTGTCCCATATGTCAGTCAGTGTTGCGTAAGATGCCGGTGGAGCGTACTTGCGAGCAGGCTGGCATACCACTTCATTGGTGCATGTGTGAGCCATATGAGGTGGTTACCAAAGATCCTTATGTGAAAATTGTGGGCAAGGCTATTGTACAGAAAATGAATGCTTACCTCGCAATGCATCATCTTTCAACACTGTGTCAACGACTTATGCTAGGCGAAGTCATTAAGGGCGAGCGTAAGTTTCGCTACAACCATCTGGGTCTCAAGCTAAAACGGGATAATTTGATTTACTATCGCATAAACTTCAAAACAAAGCCTGGGAACGGCCATTACCAGGCAACAGTCGTCGTTAATCACCAACATCATCGTTTGGAGAACTTTAATTTGCAAGATATCAGCCGTCTGAATCCATATCGCATTAGTGCGCATTGTGTGCACAATAAGCTTTTGAAGAAATTTTGCTTCTGTTTCGAAGAAACTATGCGAACCGATATTGACTACGATGCTGGCAAGGATGATGAATAGCCAATCTGCCAATTTTTAAAATTTAGATTTAAACTTATTTTTTTTCTATTAGATAAGACTACAGCATAGAAGATATAGCGTACGTGTATATATATTTTATAAAAGTAAACAATAAAAAAGTATTTTTATATGCAAATAAGGAATAAATAATGAATAATCTTAATTAAAATCATTTTTACTCATACAGGAACATATTTATAATTGACAGATTTTGAATACTAACAAGAAGCTATCGCTAGTAACTATATTCTTCAGATTCTTTACATCCAATAATGTAATCGTAATCGATTTGCCACAAGTCGAAACATGAAAGCAGCACCAGATTTCAACACCTCAACATCCACAAGGCTACAAGGCTCAGTCTAGGTCAACTTATATGCACCCAAATTGATCATGTTCTGATTGACGGAAGGCATGCTTCGAGCTTGTTGGTCATGCGACCGAAACGTGGTCCAAACATCGACTCGGACCAGCCAAGGTACTCTTGGTACGACGAGGAGTGTTGCAAAGCTACTGCAGAGAGGCGAACTCTGCAGTGCGGAGCAGCTCTATCTATTACAGAGCGACATTGAAACATAGAGAGAGGAGAAACGCCTTTCAAATGCAAGAAAGAAGAGCAACAAATACGGGAGTTTGAGGATGTTGAGAGATTATGTGACAGAAATGAAGCTCGAAAATTTTATCAAAAGGTCAAGCGTCTGATCAAAAGGTTTTAAACCCGAAGAAACCTTCTGAAAGTGGAAATCTGGTTACAGATGCTCAGAAATCACTGAAATTATAGAGGAGTCATTTCTCCAACCTACTCGGAGGCGATGAAGCGCACAATACCGCCGATAGAGAAATGACACCGGAACCACCAGTTAATGATGGCACTATTGCAGAGCCACCGGACTATAACGAGGTCAATTCAGTATTAATAAAAATGACAAATAACAAAGCGGCAGGCTCTGATGGGATTTCAGCTGAGTTATTCAAGACCGATGGCGAAGAATTGGTTAGGAGTATGTACTTACTTTTATGGAAGATATGGTCCGATAAACGTATACCCAATGACTGGAATATTAGTGTTCCTTTTCATATATTTTAGAAAGGAGACCCCGCTGTTTGCGACAACTACGGCGGAATAAGTCTCCTTTCTATCGGAGAGAAGATTCTATCGCGTGTATTGTGCCATATACGGATTCACTGCTTGGACTCTATTAGTGTTGATTCAGACCAAAAAGGTGGACCAGTAACCAAATTTCAACTTCAATGTTGTAGAAAACTTCGACTATCTTGGATCCGAAATAACAAGCAACAACAACGTCAGCCTGGAGATCAGGCAAAGAATCACGCTTGCAAATAGATCCTATTCCGGTACTTCTGTTTGGCGCAGAGGTTTGGACCGTGATTGAGTCAGACGAATCAGCCTTGGAAGTGTTTGTGAGAAAGATTCTTCGCAGAATATTTGATTATGTTTAGGTCTCGTATTAACCGAAAACTGTATGAGCTTTTCGATGAGATTAACATAGTACAGCCCATAAAATTCCAGCGGTTGCACTGGGTTGGTCACCACATTCGAATGGATGAAAAAGGTCCAGCACGCATGGTTTACATGGGGGCCCAAATTTTGATTGGGCACGCGTTTAAATGACCAGGTATGTAGAGATCTCTCCGTACTTGGCATTCAAAATAACTTTCTCCCGTCCGCACAAGACTTCTGCAGCTGGTGCGCCTGCTATGTCCGCTCAACGGTTGAAAGCCTTCTAAATCAATGAATATTTTACTGAAATTGAGTGAGTTAAGAATGTACATTAGTACCATTTTGATTTTGGCAAAAAGCAAAGGATTAACTTAGATAGCTGCAGCGCTGTCAGAATCCCTTTCTGTCTCAAATCACTTATTTCACTATTTTCCGAATTACACTCCAGTTCGCCAGGAACAAGCAAACTATGCACACTTTTCTAATGGATCTTACTTCTCATGATCCCATTACTATATTTAAAAACATTATCGGAAACTTTCTTCATTGCACTGTTCACGTTTATCATCTTCGCTCAAGTAACGTTGATTTCGTAATTGAATTTTTTGTTTGTATGAAAAACGCAGTATGAACTAAATGGTCAAAATGGTTTAGCTCTTCGCCATTCTTTCCACGGACTGTCCTTGCTTGAGTTTCTTAAACTTTCATCTGTATCCAATGTGCTCAGAACGTATGTCTGAACAAATGATGATCAATGATTGAATGAAAACGGTGCAAATAGATCCCAAATCCAAACATTCACTGTCAGATATGCATATAAATATGCGGATATGGCTTGTTTAGTTTATTAATAAACATTGTTGAAAGAGAAAATAATAAAAGAAACCTCACAATTAATTTAGCATTATGGATTGAACCGAAGAAAATGAACACATCTGGGGGAAAAAATGGTAGGGTACAGATCTATGAATGGAAGTAATAATTAAATGATAGATATTACTACAAGTATTACGGAAATATTGTTGGAAAATAAAGTCAATTCGAAAAGTGGGTAAAAATTTCTCTAGCAAATAAAAACTAACAGTGTTATACATTTTCTTTTTAAACTTGTAATGTAGTTTCTTAAATGCTACCATCCGCATACAAATATAGATTGAAATTTTCACAGATTCTGAGAATTCGTTGCTTACATTTATTAGTGGCGCAGGGGCGTACAGGTGTTTAGGTGGTAACGATCCCCAGTTTCCTCCCCGTGGAGCCACTGGATAATGCAAATATAATTAAACCATATTTTACTTTTTCCTTAATCTGAAAAAATTACTATTTTTTTTTTATTTTCGCTCCCCTAGATTCACCCATGTGGCCCATGTTTGCTAAAAGAAAACAGAATATTTTAGTACGGATTATTTTTTTATCTTTTTTTAGGCCCTATACCGAAGGTACAAGAGCCTATTGGTTTTGTGCAAATGTATGTAACAGATAGAAATAATGGTCGGAGACCCCCCCAAAGCTACCCCCATTATGGTCAGGAGTGATAGAGGAGTCGATATAGACATGTCCGTCTGTCCGTCTGTCCGTCCGTCCGTCTGTATGAACGAAAGGATCTCGGAAACGGTAATAGATAGAGACTTCGTGTTTTTTGCATTCGACTAGGACTGCTCCGGAATTTCACAAGTTTATTTTAAAATTTTGTCCCTCCCCCCCCCTTCCCCATAAAATCACCCCTTAGGGTAAAAATTTCTTCGGCACAAAAAAAATTTAGTATACCAGTATAAAGTTAACGTCCTTCTAAACCAAAATCAAAATAGTTCATCAAAATCGGATAATAAATGACGATTTTATAAGCAATTGAATTTGAATGACCCCCCTTTTCTTTTTATTCATATTCGCGCAGTGAGAAGTGGTCATGTGTTTGGTCATAAGCTCGGGAAACATTTAATGTGTTTGTTAGGCGACCTGAACTGGTACAGGGCCTCTTACAGTCGGTTACGCCTGACTGTATTTTCTCACTTGTTTAATATTAAAGAACTGAAAAAGACATACATTGTATTAAGTGGACGGTTACATACTATAATGATCAACCAAAAATTTAGATCTTGTTGGAAACTAACAATAAAGAAAAAGACATTAACCCTGACTTCTTATGCAGACTAATGCCATTACTAATGATTTTAATTGTGTTAGCCGCATTTCGGAAGAATACTGAATACTTTCTGATGCGAAGTGAAGTCAACGAAGTAAACGAAAATGACAAAGCCAGGATAGTGTGACATCAGCAGGATTTTAAGCAGCTACAGCTTCAATGCTGTCCAAAATTGAGGAAGTCAATAGTATAACAAGGACAAGTACGAGCTACAGTACAGAAGCTTTTATAGCTGGAGAGCGGCATCCGGAGATGGCAGGCATACAGATTTCATATGTAAGTATATTCAAGTATGAGAGTGAATTTCATATGAATTTTATATTCCATGCGAACAAAAAAAAAAAAATATAACTGGGCCATGATGGTCGTACTTACTAACACCAAGTATAAAGTATCTACGAATATATTTTGTAAGAATAAATTTAAATTGCAACAGCAACGAAATATAAGCAAAAGCTGAACCAACACTTTTTAGCCCAAAAAATTTTAAGCATGCGATAGATAGCGGAGAAGAAGAATTTATGAACGAAAACATTAAATAATTTGGCACTTTAACACTTAAGAACATCTCGAAATGAGACCTTGCTTAATTTGAAGTTGATAAATAGTTTACTAGAAATATATTCACACATATTGAATCGTAAGGACCAGTTCGCAGTAAAAGGATATACATGTAGTGCGCACAAGTCAATGTCAATAGTCATTGTTTTCAAGCATATTTATAGTCAAGCAATGTGGAAACGCTAGAATATGTAGGGTGTTTTAAATATTCACAATAGTGTGAAATGGTATTAATAGTTTGTCGGAAAGCTTGTAACGCTTGACGAAACGAGTCGATATAGAGATGTCAAACAACCCAACTTTATGTCCGTTTCTCAATAGTTTTTGCGCATTTTTAAACTCTTACTGCGAAAGGTATATTGGTTCAGTCATAACAATGATACACGTCCGCTGATCTCTATATTTGAGTTCTAAACTTTCTTTGATATCCCTTCTTCTCAAATACCTCTCTAAGCAATTTTGCCCTGCTGAACCGCTACAACGTGTTACAAAACATTTCTATTATTGTGAAGTATTTCTTTTTATCACAAAGTCGCCTTCATTGCATTAAGTATTTTCTTGACTAGTTCAACAAATTCAGTCGTTCTCAGTCTGTCTACCCGCACGTCTGTCGGTTTCAGTTTTTAATGCTTCTACTATTATTGTTAGTGAATGTTAATTTATGTCGCTGCCAACACAAAATTAAAGCAACGTCTTATGGTATACCAAATGAAGTCAAGTAAATATGATGCTACACGCACTTTATTGATGCTGATAGAATAGATAGGAACAATTATTGTCCTTATACCAGTAACAGCATTGAAGCGTATATACTCGTAGTACGTACCTCATATATACGTTAATACGCACAGGGATAATTTGAGGCATTCAGTTTGGCACTAATACTCGTATGCAGAAAGACAATATTTTTGTGAGTGACAGCAGTAGTAAGCCACATCAGCAAAACATTTCGCATGCAGGCAGTAGTTGCAGTCTCAAATTACTGCAGCTGCAAAATATTCAAACACAAAACTGATTCTTCCTGCATAAGATTACAAATAAGTCGGAGTCCGATGCCAATTTGCTCAGTCGGGTATTAACTTGATGCTGTATGAATTCTGTGTTGATTACAACTACTGTCAGCGCTCGTACAGCAAACTTTGCATCTGATTGGAATCAATAGCAGCTGACACACTGATAGACAGAGTGATATCTTGCGAAATCGGCAACAGACAGATATTAAGCTCAATCGGTAGTAGCATTTCCTTTCGGCACACTTTGAGGTTATAACTAAGTAAGAGTGCGAGTCTTTTGTTAGAATTTGAAAATGAAACAAACGCGCATTTGAAAATATCAAAGTATTCACAAAAATAAAAATGTCGGAATTACAAATGTAAGAATGGGAGGCTTTCTGAACATAATATTGTAAAATAGTTCCTTTGAACTAGCAATTATCTGCTTATTCGCTTGTATGACCGCTATTGATTTGATTGCAGAACTCCTCATTTGTATAGAAAGTTGTTCCCTGACAGCATTGGCGGCAGTAGCTTTCTCTAATGGCATTTCACTTGAATAGCAGAATTAAGTGTACTTGGGAACTGCGGAACGAATCCCTGTTCACAATCCCATCAATGATGATAAAGGAGCTTTGGGTGTACGACCTAGGCTACTTGATGGCCTAATATTAAATCACTGACCACGAAGGAATATCACCGCACCGTAAAGCACAAGTGGCTCTGAACAATAAAAGGGAAATGAGCAAGTGATCCGACTATGAGCAGAAATACGTTTGAAAAAATGAGATTGCTTGAATCCAATTGCAAAACAATCATAAAGGCAAAAAAGGACGCAGTAACATGACCGCTAACAGTGTTTCAAAAGGGGAAATCTGGTGGCATTAAAAAGGCAGCACCTGCCAAGATACTCACAATGTTCACCACAAGTCTTGTCGAATTCACTCTCCCAAGAGGAGAGAACGGATGGCAAGAAATGATTCAATACCTCTGGCGACCATTGTCATTGATATAGTTCTTAAAAACTGATCGAAAATCGGCGGAGTTCAAAAGCTTTTGCTTCGTTAGGAGGTTATAAATATTCTCCCCTGCCTATATAAATACTGCAAAAGGTCGTTTTCTTTGCTCAATCGATTCTATATTCGATGGATGTACCTTGTGCACTTTAATTAAAGCAAATATTAGGTAGTTTACAATTCGGTATTCGGTTTTCCCTCACTGTACCTAAAATTCCGCTTTCTGTAAAATATTTCAATAGTGGAATGTAAGTGAAATAATTGTCAAAATATAGACGGGAATTTTTATCCCCAATCTCATAAAACCATTGGATGCTGCACCAATCTCTGGCTATTATGGGTGAACCATTTTTAACACACCCAGGAGACACTGCTTAAAACCAAAGCTTTATATCCCCATTTATTGGACTTCTTGGGCATGTACCTTTTCATGGAGTTTCGAGCTTTGGTAGAACATTTTTTCATCAATAAATATAAAGTGTTCCATTGGAACTATAGATTGATCAAATCATCAACATTAGGCGTAATTTCAAATAGGCAGATTGGTAAGTGGCACCTGGCATTCGTTGTTGTTGAGGTGAATATGACGTCTTGTCTCCTCAAATTTTTTTGGGACATAATGTATTGAACAACAGCCATTCCAATATTTCGCCACTCGGCGCATACGTGCTAGGGGTATATAGAGAATAACTCCAACAAATTGGCGAATTTCCAGCGATGTATAACTAAAATGTGTGCTTGGATCTCTCTGTTGACCGTACATATTGGTTTCATTCTGGATTTTTTTAAAACGCGATTTTGGGAATAAGTGAAAGTAGAAGAACACCGTTAACGACTGCATTATTGTGCAGAAATGTAATATAAAACACACCGAATTTTTTTTTCGCGCTCAAGCCATTTGATGTATTTCTGCAACAAAGCTAAGCTAATACACAACTCCAATAAAATTACACAAACAACACAGATTTCACTTTGATTAAAGTAAATTAAATTCACAAAATGTTTTGTGATGCTGCAAAAATTTTAAAAGTAACAAATTTGGCGGGAATGTGATCATAAAATAAATGCAATGGTACCAGTCCGATAAATTAAAAACCCATTCATTTCAACTACACATCATTCAACGATTTTTTAAATTTTTAATGTGCACTGCAAAATAATTGACTTTAAACGGTATGTTGCAGATATGCATCAAAAATAAACGAAGGGTTAAGAACTTGTATTTTTACAAGACAAGAAAAAGATACAGCCATATCTATGTACCGGGTGATATGTCTCCACTGCTCAACAATGCCTTCAGAATACGGCGGAGTCAATGACTTTCACCAAAAAATAATAAGAACAAATAATTGTACGGCTGACATGTCTTGTAGAGCTCTTCATTTCAAATGAAATGAAATGAAGCGATCACAAATAATAAATAATAAAGATTTCCAATGGAAATAATTAATAATTTAAATTATTAATAATTGCCAACTGTTCTTAATTTTAACAATGTTGACGCAGACGATATTTATTGCTAAGCGTTGAACAATAAGTACAATAATTTAAAGTTATTTCCTTAAACATTTGTAGACACATGAAACTTAGAGAGTTGCTAAAGAGATCGCTGAAAGAGAAAAAATGAGTTTAAAACCGATTGATTTTAGACAGGAGTTTTTCATTTTTCAACCAGTATTATATAAAATGTCTTAGAAATTTAATTTACATAATAAAGGTTGAAGGATATTTCGAATTCACGATTGCTGCATTTTTACTTGTTTTCATTCGCATGTGACAAGTGTGAAGAATGAGTGAAAACCATTGTATGTGACAACAGCAACATGGCTTCATATTATTTGATCTCAACAACAATAAAAGTAGCCATGAAAGTGAAAATAAACAGTGAAAAGCAAATTTTTCTAATCTTGAGAGAAAAAAACTGTGAAAAAATTAATGAAAGATAAATGAGAAGTAAAATGGGGAAGCGACGAGCAGAAGCCGAAATGAAATTAATGGGGCATAATAAAAACAGCAGAAATAGCAGACACAAAAAGTTGTGTTTAGTGGAGCGTTTTGCACTGTGAAACTGTCTGCAAATAGGAACGCGTAACAGGTTAAAGAAGTTGGAGAATATTTTTCAAAGCAAAATTTCTGTAATAAGCAAAAATGGTAAGAAACTATTAGAGCAAATTACTTAAATATTTATTAACTTACAAGTTTCATATGTGTTGCCCTCGAAACTTCGTTTGCATAAAACTCCTTTTCTCTTTATTTGATAGTCGTTATATTTAGCTTATGAAACTTTAATTGAAAGTTGTATAACTTTATTGCAGCGCGTATGCGCTTTGTGAAAAACTTTTCCCATTTAATAAATTTACTATTTAGTAATAAGTACCTATGTATATATAAAATTAATGTGAAATGCAGATGTGTAGTGCAATGTACTAATGTCGCAAAATAGACACATTTTATGCCATTGCTATGCCGCATTTGTGCGTTGATTTAAGTTTAAATTGTGAGAAAAAAGGCTTTTTGTGCAAATATATTTGTGGCTCATAGAAACAATCGCAAGTGATGAGTACAAACAAAATAGTTTTGCTACTCAAATATATATTTTTGTTTCTTAACTTGTTGAAACATCAATTTTAAAAAAATAAAATAAGTACACATTTGCTTATTATAAGGAAAGATTTTTACAATAGCTCATTGTATGCACCCAATATTAATATCATGGAAATCTTTAGAGCGTAATGATTCAGTTGGTTGGCAAATTAGAATAAATATCTGTGTTATAGATATTTTTTCTTTGAAAATAAAGCCATTCTTTTTCATCATTAATGTGTGGCCAGAATGGTCAGAAATTTTGCGGCTTGCCATAGGTCAGCATTTGAGACCGTTTCTCGCCAGAAGACACAAAAGATAATCCTCAGACATTTGTTGATGAAAGATTAAAGCTTCCCGCCAATAGGGTCTGAAACCATCCACCACCTTGGGTCTTATAATTGGACTGGTTTTATGCTAGTTTTAAATATTTTTATTTTTGATCTCAATGTACCCATGCTGTAATATTGCTGCCAATATAGAGGAACTTCTCAACTTCTTCAATGGTGCCGGGCAGTGGCGTTGACGCACCTCGCATGAGTAATCGACACGAGCCTTCTTTTGAGCGATTGTTAAATAATGCGGTATCCAACGTGCACAAACCTTTCTGACGATCAAATGTTTGGACGACCTTTACGAAATTCATCGCTGAACGAACTGCGGCCACGATTGATTTCGTTGTACAGTGGCCAAGGATGAAGCTGCATCTCCAAATGATTTAGGTTGATTGGTTCACTCTTGTCTTGATAATCCACGTCGAAAATCGTAATAAATCATCGCACGAAAATATTCATGGTTTAGTTCCATTTCATCAAAGTGTTTACAGTAAGTAAGGCCTAAAAAACGTCAGACTTTACGATGGAGACGCCAGATTGGATCTGGCAATATATTTTGTTGCAAACATAAAACACCAAATTAATCATTACTGTTTTGTGATATACTCTTTCAGAATCAATTCGTTTGATTTGTTGAACATAAGATACACTTATATCTGAGTTTTGTTTTGTTCATCAGTTGCGCTATACCTTTTACTTATGAAACTAGTATATTTGCTTTAAACTACAGTAATCTATATAATTTTTGTTATGTAGACTATTATATTTGACTGACAGTACTATACTTCTACGACTGACATATTGCAAACACTCTTTTACAACCATAAAGCTTTCAAGTTGATATTGATCTGTAGGTATCTGGTTTTCTACCAAACGACTGCAGGAAAGATTCTGCCAATATCAACACTTCATCAATCATTCCATTAATGTTCTGTATATACTAGTAACGTTTTAGAGTGTAAACCAATTTATAATTTCAACTACAAATTTTATTTAACTGTCAAACAATTACTATTTCATTCGTGGTATTCATTAACGTATGACTGGTTCGCCATCCAACTTCTTCAAATTAGGCAAACGACGAATGGCCTCAGTATTAAATGCTGATGTATCCATATTTTCATAGAGCGGATTGCCCATAAATGTTATTTCAACCAAATTTGTGGCAGCAGCCATGCGTGCGAACTCTACCCAATCCTTGATGAGATTATTCGAGACATAGAACACCTTAAGAG
>JAWNNP010003289.1:0-75179 GCA_035044805.1 Leucophenga maculata
ACTTCTTTCCATCGGCTATAAGATTCTGTCGCGCGTATTGTGTAATAAGCTGAAGCCATATACACGGATTCACTGATAGGACTTTATCAGTGAGACTTCCGAGCAAAAAGGTCGACCAGTGCTCAAACATTCACATTACGCCAAATCTTGGAAAAGACCCGTGAGTTTAACAAAGACAAACACCACGTATTTGTCGACTATATGAAGTTTCTCGACGCCCTGTCTGCACTAGGTATTCCGGCAAAGATTACCCGTCTTTGCATGACGACGCTTTAGAACACGCAAAGCGTTGTCTGGGTGGGGAAAAACCTCTCTGACCCCAAGAGAGTTTTCGGGCAGGGCAATGCTCTGTCGTGTGATTTTTTCAATCTCCTTCCGTACAAACAGAGTATGTCGGGCTCGATCTTCCAAAACGAAGTGATGCTGCTCGCTTACGCCGATGACATCGATATCATCGGCACGCAGGAACGGCGAGTCAGCAAAGCGTTCTCAGAGATTGAAAAACAGTCACGGCTCATGGGTGTAGTAGTGAATGTGGACAAGACGAAAATTTTGGTGTCTTCTTGCACTTCGTCATCGAGTCTTGGACGGTCAGTGACGATGGAGAATTTCAACTTCAATGTTGTAGAAAACTTCGTCTATCTTGGATGCGAGATCACCAGCAACAACAACGTCAGCGTGGAGATCAGCCGAAGAATCACGCTTGCAAACAGATGCTTTTTTGGGCTGAGCAAACAAATGAAAAGTATAGCCCTCTCTCTAAAGACAAAAATCAAGATCTGTCAGACGCTCATACTCCCGGACCTATTGTATGGCGCAGAGGCATAAACCGTTATTGAAACAGATGATACAGCGTTGGACGTCTTCGAGCGGAAGATTCTTCGTAGAATTTTCTGTCCTATTAGAGTCGGCGACGAGTTTGTGTACCGTACGAACCGCGAGCTGTACGAGCTATTCAATGAGGTTGACATAGTCCAGCGCATAATATTCCAGCTGGGCACCTCATTCGATTGGATGAAAGAGCTCCAGCACGCATGGTTTACATTGGGGGCCCAAACTTGATTGGTGGACGCCGACATAGAGGACGACCGGGCACTCGATGGAATGACCAGGTATGGATAGATCTCTCCCTGCTTGGCATTCAAAACGACTGGCGCCAGCGCGCACAAGACTATGTAGGCTGGCGCGCCTTCCTAAATGCGGTCATGACCGGAAGACGGTTGAAAGTCATTTAAGTAAGTAAACTTCGTCTATCTTGGATTCGAAATGATCAGCAACAACAACATCAGGCAACGAATCATGCTTGAATGCTATTTTGAGCTAAGCAAGAATATTAGTAGTACGAAAGACGAAAATCAAGATCTTCAAGACGCTGATGATTCAAATTGATTTGAAGACGACGTAAAGAAAAGATATTTGCGAACTTTCCAAACAACTGAAGCCAAAATCTTTATAGATTTCCGTAGCATTTCCGTATTTCATATTTCAGTAAAATAAATTTAAATTTCTTTTATTTCAATTATATTTCTTATTTGATTTTTTGTTTTGTTTTATTTTTATTTATGAAAGAGCAAAAGAGTGTAGAACAAAACTAAGACATAAAATACAATAAATATAATAATAATAATTATACATTTATATAATTTATATATAGTAAAATTGTTAATAATTTATATATAATATATATGTTGATCATGTAATGATTTTTTTTCTTTTGTTTGTTTTTTCTTCTAATGTCTATGTAATTGCTTGATGCGCGTGTCCAATCTTTTTCCATAAGTATTGGTTTTGATATTATACATACTTGCATATCGATGATGCATAATCTTATATATATATATATATATATATTTATATATATTTGAATTTAGTATGAACTTAAAAACTGTCTGTCGGTTAGTCCAGCTGTCTGTCTGTCTGTCTTTTAATAATATCTTAATATCTTGCCAAAAGAAATTCTAACAATTCTAACTATTCGAGAACTCTGTATGAACAGAATACTTAGATGCAAATCGAGTTGTCGTTTTGGTTTGTTAGTATTTTCTTAAAATAAAATATATATATTTATATATAATTAATAGTTAAAATAAACATATACGAGGCACATCGATATAGTATAAAACAATGCTGTAGGCATACAAGAAGGATGTATTTTTCGATTAGTGACAGATACAACAAATTTGCTGCCTCAAATTAAACTTATCCAACACAACCATAAAAATTTCAGATTGGAGGAATAGATTTATATGGGTGCTACCGCTTCTAGTGGTCTAATACGCACCTATGTATAAAATTTTATTAAAATTGAAGTAAAATATAAAAATTTTGAGGTTTTTAGCTGAAATAATATGAGAAACAAAAATTATTCCATACCTCAGAAACCTTTGGCAATTTTTTTTTTGGATACTAACCCTTAGAGTGAAGCTTGCATGCTCATTAAATACTACATGAAAAGGAAATAAGAAGCAAGTAAATAAATATTAAAACTTAAAGGCTCTGTCTTTTGATTATTCATAGCCAGACAGACGGACATGTCTATTTCTACGATTTGCACAGGGTTCACCTGTTTATGTGGTCTGTTTAGAAACCCTCTGTTTAAAATCCCAGACTGGTGAAATAGATTCATATAGGGACCAACATTTCTAGTGGTCCGATTTGGACTTCTATTGAATATGTTATTCGAATCCATGCAATATGCATTAAATTTTCAGTGTAAGCTGATTTAAAAACAACAACAAATTTTCATACAGGCAGACAGACTACAGTTATTTCCATTAATTTAATATACGCTTTTATCCTGAAGGATACTAATGGAACTTTTAATTAACAAAAATTTCAAATAAACAGAATATATAAGCTGAAATTTCATATAGAGAGCTGCCAACCTTATTCAAAAACTTGCTAATAGTACTCTTCCATATGTACATATGTGCCTCGTATATATTTACTCGCATATATAAAACATATTCCTTTCTATTCAAATCAGTTAATTTTCTGCCTCAGCACTAATACATTCACATTTACACATTTAGTTTGCATAGTTTTCTAATTAGAGTTTTTAATTATTTTATTTTTGTTTTTCTTAAATTTATTTTTGTTGTTGTTGTTGTTGTTGCTGTGTATTGCACTGTAGACAAACTTTTGCTAAATAATTTCTTTGGTTTTGCTTATTTTTATTATAATATAATATAATTTATAAGCTTAAATTGAATTAGAGCATGAATTAAATTATTAGTTAAGTACATAATTAATTAATTAATTAATTAATTAAGTAAGTAGTAAGTTTGGAGCGACACACAAATATGTATTAATTTAAGTATAATAAATTTTTTTTTTTTTTTTTTGATTATACCTTTATAAATTATTAATTAAATATAAGCATAAGGAATTATTATAAACATAATTACATAATTTAATACAAAAATTAATGTATTAATGTTTTTATGGTAAAATAATTGTGCAATACTATTTAGTTAATTAGAAGTTTAAGCTTACAGTAAATATTTATACGAAATAATTGTTTACTACAAATCATGAATGATGTCACACAAAAATAAATTAAAGTATGCAACTAGGCATAATACCATATATAGTTATTCATTCTATTACCCGATTGATTTAGAGATTTTTTTTTCTACTAGTTTTTTTTTTTTGTTTTTATATATATTAACATTATGATTTTCCACTCACATTTTAGCTTAATTAATTTTTGTTTTTTTTTTTTGTTTTGTTAATCTTATGCTTAATATTTAATACACATATATAATATTTTGCGCGTAAAAATTTACTATTAAAATTAAAAAAATTCGTTTTTATTTTTTAATTTTTTTTTCTTTACTAATTATAAACACTTAATTGCTAACATCTTAAAAACTTTGGAAGCTGATTACTTTTTTTGGTTTTGCCAGTGCTGCCAACTCTGTCTGTGTTGTATCTGTACTCATTGACGTACGCACGAATGCATTCGTAATACTGCGCTTGGTTTTCTTTATGAATGCTATTGCTTTGTTTAGGCGTTTCGTGAAGCGGTTATTTGTTTTTGGTTTTTTTTTTTTTTTTTTTTTTGGTTGTGTCTGCAAGTGTTTCTTTTGAGATCATTTAAATGCATTTAATGTTTTAATCTGTTCGATTTATTGCTATTTATTTATTTATTTATTTGATATTTATCTTGTCTTAAAAGTGGCTTCCATGGCTTTTGAAAATATTTGAAATTAAAAGACATAGCATTTTTTGCTTAAAAATAATCAATAAAGCACTGATATATAATTAAAGACGCTCCGTAATTTTTTTTTGGAGAGAGTTAAGCTGCTGTAATAATGAAACATTAGCAAAAATATGCTGGAAAATTAAAAAAAAAAAATATATAAACTTATCTATTCAACTGGTTAAACTATTTTAAAAATTGTTGTCGCTTCTTGTTTGTTTTATAAATTTTTTTTGTAAGGTTTTTAAAAATTCTGATTTTATGAAAATCGATTGATTACGTTGTGCGTAAAAGACTTTAACAATAAGTTCTCATACAACAAATAAAAAAATGTCATACGTCATTCTCTTCCCTCAAACGTTTATTCTGTCGCCAGCTCATCTGTTGTTGAGTCTCTTACTAAGTATTGGCGTGTGATAATTAAATGCCTAACAAATCTGTTACAGGCATGTCACTGCCCATACAGTATATACATATATTACTGATCAGCATTAAAAGTCGAATAGTTATAGAACAGTCCATTTGACTGGCTGTGCGAATAAACCATAAAATTTCGAAGACTTTAAAAGGCTTCAATGGCTATATATAACCAGTATATGTATAATATATTCGAAGCAAATTTCAACGCCAGCCATCACGTTATTAGTATTTGTGACTGTTAATTTAGCTAGAAAGGCCAAATTTTGTGTATCTTAGTACAATTCGATTAATATATTGTATACAGTTCGAAATCGGTGTAAAAAAAGGCGTATTTTGTAAGAAAAAAAAAAGTGTTGTTGGTATATTTTATATCATTACTCAAGAATATTCGATTAAAATTCAAAACATACCACTAAAATGAACAGCTTCAGAGCATTCCATTTCTTAGCTTTGATATGAAAAAGTATTATTGTTAAAAATCAGCTAAAAATGCCAAACACCAAATTTGGCATTTTTTAGCTGATTTTTAACAATAATACATTTTGTTGTTTGGCATTTTTCTATTTCCCTATTTTTTTTTTTTTGTTGTTAGTTTAGCGAGAAAGCTATATTTAGTATATTTTCATATCGGATCATACAAAAATCGATACAATATGAGCATATCCGTCTGTCCGGCTGTCCGTATGAACATCGACAACTTTGGAGACTATTAATGACATAGCATAAATATTTTAATATATATATTATCCCACTTGATCTTCTGTTGTGTAAATTCTATGCAATTAATTTTTCAATATTTGTGCCTGGTTAGGTTCAAAGCTGAACCCAAATTACCCAAATTATATTCTGCAGTCACGACATCTTCTAAACAGAAGCTATAAGTGCTGTCTGTATTTTGATTACAATTTTAAATAAGTATCTTCTAAGCCTGCATAATCAGAAAAACTGAAACCATTCTTAGATCGTTCTTCTTGAGTTGGTACCAAGTGTCTGATCTTTGCTTAATGTAAGGGTGTAGCAATTTTTAATCTTGTCTTAAGATTTCACATTTCTAACAGAAAAACTGCCAGGCTTTATTGTTTTTCTCTATTTCCTGAATTTTCATTGTACATGGACCTAGTCCACAGCATGTGTCTGGACCTGTAAAGGCAGATGTAGCTGCTCTCCTTGCTCTTTTTCTGGATAAGGAAAGGTACTGCACATCATCTCGAATTCGAACAGACTCGACTGCAGTGTTCTTTGTTTTTATTTCTTTTTTTTTTTTTTTATATTATGTAACCATGAAAACTTTTGTATACTGCAGAAACTCAAAATTGATCAACATTTTTGCAGAATATCCACCCTATTATGTACTCACATTGTCTAAAATAAGAAAATTACAGTTGCACGTAACCGACTGTAAGAGGCCCTGTACCAGTACAGGTCGCCAAACAAACACCTTAAATGTTTCCCTAGCTTATGACCAAGCAGTTCAAAACAAAAAGGTAGGAAATTAATAAGAAAAAATGGTACTGATGAAAAATATTTTGCTCCTCCCACTTTTCACTGCACGAATAAGTGCCTTATAAAACATTTTTTTATGTATCAAAAAAAAAAAAGGAAGGACGGAAGTATCATAGGTCCTTCAAATTTAATTGCTTATAAAATCGTCATTTATTATCCGATTTTGATGAAGTTTTTGGATTATGGCTGAGACTTTATGGGGGTAAATTTGCGGGATCTCCGACCATTATTTCAACCTGTTACATACATTTGCACAAAACCACTGGAACATTTTGAATAGAAATTTATTAATAAATTATTTATCAATTAATGAAATAATTAATGGTTCTTGAAAGGATATTAAATTATTTAAATAAGCTATTCGTTCAATAAACTATTGTATAAACCTATGCGAAATACTATTCATTTATTATTTCATCATGATGAAATTTTGGTTCATTATAAGGAATCAGTAAAATATATCTCATATAAAAATTACTGGAACAAAATCAAAGAAAGCATCTATTTTTATGTCGTTTCCAACATCTAGCAGAAGCTAGAAACTAAATCGTTTCATAGTGCTTAATATTTACAAGTGGAAACACTTCTGCAAGAGTGGTTTCTAAATAAAAGCAAAAGGAAGTCCACAATGACTGGAGCAATATTAAAAGCGAAGGCTTTAAAAATATTTCCTGAAATATATATGTAATGTTAAAAAATGCAAGTGGTGGAGGTTGGTTCACCAAATTTTAAATTACTTTAAATACGAAATTCTTTCTTTCTTATGCAAAGACTTTATACAAAGATCCCTGAGATAGGGCTAATGGAGAACCAGTTAAAAAACTTCCCATTGTTTATAAAATACAAAAGAAGCAACGCATTTCTACTTTTTTAGACGCAAAGCAAAACAAACAAAGGAACCGAACCACGTTGCTTCTAAGGATTTAATAACGCACATCATTACAACTTTTCAAAAAATGCTTGTCGCAAAGCTTCAAAAGATATTTATTAAAGAATTGTGAAGTTTACATGCTTTCCGTATTAAAAAAAATTTGCATTCCAAGATGCTTTTGCTCTTATGCCGTTATTGAGAAATTTCAAAGTGACGATGGAAATATAGTTTTATATATTTCTTTCCATTAAATGTTACAGCAGCTGCGCATCAAATGCATCCAAATAGAATAAGAAACAAAACTAATCTACAGAACTAAACTACTTACCCAATTAATCGCTAAAGGGGATTTGGTGCAAAGAAATCATCTCCAAAAAAATCAACTTCTGTAAACAGAAATTGAACTAAAGAATTCTAACAGAGGTGCAGAGGTAATCAAAAAATGGAATGATGATGTTATTGAAGATAAAGATTAAAAAAATAGTATCCGAAATTTTAAAGTTTGGAAAATAAGAGTTTTCAAATATATCTTGACAATCTGCAAAGATCTATGAAGTTAAGTTCTCGAAAAGTAGCTAACAAAGTAGTCGCGGAGACTATAAATTTAAGCTTTATTTACAACGGAAAATTTTGAAACCATTGAAAGTCATATTTTTAGCTAGAATTCTCATTTCCTTATAATTTTCAAGTAGAGTTTCAAATATTTTCTTGGAATTTTATGAAATAAGTAATAATTTTTTTGTTCATAGCGCGATATTATTTTTGCTAAGAAATTTATTAAATTATCAACACACGTTCTAAGAAAAAGTTGATACTTTATGTTAATATTTGTACTCATAACGAAATTTTGGAAAGTATCGATACTATATTCTACTCTATTTGGGCATAAATCTGCGAGTAACTTTAGTGATTTAAAGTTCAACTTTCTGTAAGGACGAAAAATCTGGTTACGGATAAACAGAAATCACGGAGATTAAAGAGGAGTAATTTTTCTAACCTACTCGGAGGCGATAAAGCGCACAATTCTGCCGATAGATAAATGACACCGGAACCACCAGTTAATGATGGCACTATTGTAGAGCCACCTGTATCGCGTATTGTGTAATAAGCTGAAGCCATATACACGGATTCACTGATAGGACTTTATCAGTGAGACTTCCGAGCAAAAAGGTCGACCAGTGCTCAAACATTCACATTACGCCAAATCTTGGAAAAGACCCGTGAGTTTAACAAAGACAAACACCACGTATTTGTCGACTATATGAAGTTTCTCGACGCCCTGTCTCCACTAGGTATTCCGGCAAAGATTACCCGTCTTTGCATGACGACGCTTTAGAACACGCAAAGCGTTGTCTGGGTGGGGAAAAACCTCTCTGACCCCAAGAGAGTTTTCGGGCAGGGCAATGCTCTGTCGTGTGATTTTTTCAATCTCCTTCCGTACAAACAGAGTATGTCGGGCTCGATCTTCCAAAACGAAGTGATGCTGCTCGCTTACGCCGATGACATCGATATCATCGGCATGCAGGAACGGCGAGTCAACAAGGCGTTATCAACGATTGAAAAACAGTCTCGGCTCATGGGTTTAGTAGTGAGTGTGGACAAGACGAAGTACTTGGTGTCTTCTCGCACTCCGTCAACGCGTCTTGGACGGTCAGTGACGATGGAGAATTTCAACTTCAATGTTGTAGAAAACTTCGTCTATCTTGGATGCGAGATGACATAGTCCAGCACATAAAATTCCAGCGGCTGCACTGGGCTGGGCACTTTATTCGAATACATGAAAGAGCTCCAGCACGCATGGTTTACATGGGGGGCTCAAACTTGATTGGAGCACGCCGCAATGAGAACGATCGGGCACTCGTTGCAATGACGAGATATGGAGAGATCTTTACGTACTTGGCATTCAAAATAGGACTACAGGCACGAAATGCGGCCATGATTGAAAGACGATTGAAGGGCATTTAAGTTAGTAAGTTTTAATATATAGTAAACATGTGAAGTATCAGGCAATCCAGCACAATTGTTTAACATTATCTTTTCTCTTTTTCCCCCCCTCTCTTCCCACTTTTTATAAATTTTTCAAACTAAATCAATGGAGTTAGAAATGGAAATGTGAAACGGTAGAAGCGTAACAACTCTACATGTTTTAATAATATTTCTTTCTCTGTATTTGTTGTTGGTTAGCTTTTATCTGCATTTAAGAGGTGAATGGCGCCAACTTTTCAATTATTTCAAATGTATCTATGAATGCATTTCATTTGTAGCAGAGTAGTTAAATATTTTTGTATGAGAACTTGTTTATATTATTTAGAAGCTTATTTTGGCAACTATTTTGGACTATTCTACTATCGACTAGCAAATAGTTACTGCACAAGCTGAAACTGTTAATATAAAGTATCTGCGTATCTTTTATGTACAGCATTGCCAGCTCATATTTTCTTTTAACTCTTTTGTGTGCATTTAAATGTTCATGAATTATGTTTCATAATAAAAATATAATTAATTAATTAAAATATTTTTATATTAAAATTATATACAATTTAACTGAATTATATAATTAGCCACCATACAAAGACAAGTAATGCAACGCCATTTACTTTTTTTGTATCTATGTACTTATATGTTTTCTTGTTATAATCTTTCTTATAGCAAAACTATTTAGCACATAATTAATTTATGTACCTCTGTGTCTCTTTCTCTATATATAATATATATATATATATATATATATATATATTTGTATATATATATTTATATGGTATATGAAATCTATTTGTGGAAAATACACTGTTGATGACCTGTTTGTTACACTGTTACTCATAACTATTTGACGCAAGTAATACAGCTTCAGAAAGTATCGCTGCTTCGGTACTATATATGTAGTTAAACATCTATGTATGTATGTATGTATGTAGGTATGTACTTTTAATTAAGTTGCATGTAATTATGCTTTTCATATGTTTTGCTGGCACACATAAACTTTACAGACACTCATAACTATGTATATATATATATATATATGTATATATGTATGGTATGTATGGTATGTATACATATTGTATTTAAATGTTTTTCTTTTCTTTTCTTTTATTTTATTATATTTTTTGTGCTTAGTAAATTATAAATATTTAAATTTTTTTTCTTTCATTTTGTTTTTGGTTTTTAGTTCGTGGGGTTCTTCTGCTGTATATCCTTAGTAGTTCAGATTTAGACTGATTTACTTAAATACTTAGACACGTTTAGATTGTTAAGTATTTATTTACTTTACTTGACTCATTTGATTTCACAATTGTTTGTTTCTTTGTTTTTAATTTGTCTACATTTCTGTTTTGTAGACATTGGTGTTAAAGTTTAGCTTTAACGCTGAAATTCCTCAACCTCCAAAAATATTGCCATAGTTTGTAAGACTTTTTATTATTTCCTTTGGTTTTTCGTTTTCATTTTTTTTTTTTATAGAAACATTTCTTGTCTTGTCTTTTTAATGTATCTCACATTTAATATAGGTATATATATATATAATTTTTTTTTTATTTATTTATTTTTTGTTTTTTTTTTTTATCAATTCTTATAAATTTCACTATAAATATTTTGTTAAAAAAATTTTATTCGATTTATTTTTTTTTATTTAAATTTTCTCATTAAAAGTTGGTGTTTTAGTTTTGCTCTTTTAGCATTTAGCTGTCTTCGTCTTCTGTTGCTCTTCATTTTTAATTATATACTTTTTTTTTTAAACATATGTAATACATTTTTATGTTCGTTAGTACATTTGTATGTGTACTGACTGTACTGTGCATCACAGTGTTGTCGAAATGAAAAAGAAATATTTTAGAAGTGTGTGTTCTCTGAAAAGTTGAAAAGTTATACAGCACAGTACAGACTCTAAAAGTTGAAATTAGGCAAATAAAAAATTTGAGTAACTTAAGTAAAGAATTTAAAGTCGCGCTTATTTATTTATTTAAATTCATTTTTATTTCGTCTTTGTATTTTTTTTTTTTTTTTATATATATAAAGTAATACTACACATTCAATTGAATTAATAGTTGCTACATAAGTGAAAAATTATAATAAGAGAAGAAATGAAACTAGTTGTGTGTGTTGTGTGTGATTTTTTTTATTATTTATTAATTTTTTTTTTTTTTGCTAGTATATATGCAAACATATTTTAAATTTGAAGAAAAAAATATGCATTTCTACTAAAAAACACTATGCTTCAATTTGTAATAATAATAATAGATAGATAGATATTCAGTTTATTAATTAATATTCTTTTTTATTATAGTTGGTTTATATATTTATATTAAGTAAGTATAAATATAAATGCGAGTGCTGTAGTTGACTTCATCGTTATTTCATATTGTATATGTATATTGTTTGCTGTTAACGAAAATTATAACAAACAATTATTGAGCGGTGTTTCTTCATTTAAATTTGTTTATTTAATTAATTTTAATTAAAATGTTGACGAATTGTATATGCTTAGAGCTGGCATTAAAGTTGTGTAAAAGAGGAAGTTTCCCATATAGACATTATTTTTTAGCAGTTCGAAAATAATTTCAGAATTTTTATTTTATTCCGTTTAGATTGTGTAGCTTGTGCTGTTGTAACATTAATGATTCACTAATTAATTGATTAATGATAAATTGTTAATGCTGTACAACGAATCAGTACTGTCTCTGTATAGTCGTAGCAGTTCGTTTAATAGTATGAAATTTTAACAGCTTATAGACAACAGTAACTTAACTAAAATATGTGTATAATGGATGTCAACCTATTTTCTTAACCATATATAAATAGGCAAAGGCAATAGTACTGTCTCAAAATTCTAACTAAATATCAGTTGTATGAAAAGGAAAGAAGTTCAGTAATTTGCCTTATTCCCTCACAACAAGTTCTTTTATAAAATACTGAAGTATAGAAATAACTATACAAATTATGATTTAACAAAATCGGCTCAAAGTTTAAGGCATTAAGACTTTAAACGGAAATAAAGAAATGAGACACGCAGTTGATATGTGGCAAATATCAACAGTCCTAAAATCAAAAACATAATTTAAAAGTCTTTGTTCAATATGCGATATAACCTGATATCATATTTTTAAATCAAAATGCCAATTTTTCGTATCATTACGCCATTATACATGCATAATAATATAAAAAATTTTTGTGAAATATGACATATTATGATATAAAAAAATATTGAACTTAAATTAGATCAATAAGTGATATTTCCTCATATCATTTTTTTAACATCAATATGATAATTTTTCAAATCAATATGCCATTATGTTATAAAAAAAATATTGATATTAAGTTAATCAATGTGTGATATTTCATCATTTCAATTTTTTATTTAATTTTAAATCAATATGCCATATATACATATTAACAAAAAAAAAAAATAATGATAATAAAATAAGACACATTTTTATATGAAAAATATTAATATTAAATTAGATCAATATGTGATATTGCATCATATCATTTTTTTCACAACAATATGATAATTTTTCAAATCAATATGCCATTTATACATATTTATAAAAAGAAATGATTGTGATATAAGTCACATTGTGTTATAAAAAAAAATATTGATATTAAATTGATCAATGTGTGATATTTCATCATTTCAATTTTTTAATCAATATACCAGATTTTAAACCAATATGCCATAAAAATAAAATAAGGCACATTTTTATATGAAAAATATTGATATTAAATCAGGTCAATGTATGATATATTCTCATATCAATATTTCCAAATGAATATGCCATTTATACATAAAAATTTATAGATCGCATATTGATAATATTATTATTAAAAAGGAATGTTAATGAAATAAGGTACATTTTTATATAAAAAATATTGATATTAAATTGATCAATGTGTGATATTGCATCATAATCAATTTTTTTATATCAATATGCTAAATTTTTCATCAATATGCCATTTATACATATTAAAAAAAAATTTTCATGAAATATGACACATTTTCATATGAAAAATATTGATATTAAATCAGATTAATTTATGATTTATACTCATATCAATATTTCCAAATCATTATGCCATTTATATATAAATATGTATTAATGGCATATTCATAATAATATTATTAAAAAGTAAAGTTTATGAAATAAGGTACATTTTCATATAAAAAATATTGATATTAAATTGATCAATGTATGATATTTCATTTAATCAATTTTTAGGCCCTGTACCGAAGGTACAAGAGCCTATTGGTTTTGTGCAAATGTATGTAACAGGTAGAAATAATAATCGGAGACCCCCCAAAGTTACCCCCATTATGGTCAGGAGCGATAGAGGAGTCGATATAGACATGTCCGTCTGTCCGTCTGGCCGTCCGTATGAACGAAAGGATCTCGGAAACGGTAATAGATAGAGACTTCGTGTTTTTTGCATTCGACTAGGACTGCTCCGGAATTTTACAAGTTTATTTTAAAAACTTGCCCCTCCCCCCCCTTCCCCATAAAATCACCCCCAAGGGTAAAAATTTCTTCGGCACAAAAAAAAGTAAGTATGCCAGTATAGAGATATCGTCCTTCTTAGCAAAAATCCGAAAAGTTCATCAAAATCGGATAATAAATGACGATTTTATAAGCAATTGAATTTGAGCGACCCCCCTTTCGTTTCATACATAAAAAAATGGTTTAAAAGGCACTTAGTCGTGCAGTGAGAAGTGGTCATGTGTTTGGTCATAAGCTTGGGGAACATTTAATGTGTTTGTTAGGCGACCTGCACTGGTACAGAGCCTCTTACAGTCGGTTACGCCCGACTGTGATTTTCTTACTTGTTTTTTTATGAATATGGTAAATTTTTCATCAATATGCCATTTATACATATTAGAAAAATATAATGTTAGTAAATTAGCACATATTTTTTTTTTATGAAAAATATTGATATCAAATTGATCAATATGTGATATTGCATCATATCAATATTTCCAAATCAATATGCCATTTATGCATATCATTAAAAAGGAATGTTTATGAAATAAAAAATATATATATATAATATATATAATATAATATCACACATTGCATCATATAAATTTTTTTTAATCAATATGTCGAATTTTTCATCAATATGCCATTTATACATATGTATTAACAAAAATATTATGTTAATAAAATAAGACACATTTTTATACGATATTAAATAAGATTAATGTATAACATTTATACATATTATTAAAAATTTATGTTTTTGAAAAGGGGTACATTTTCATATACAAAAATATTGATATTATGTGTGATATTACATTATATAAATTTTTTTAATTAATATGCCATTTGTACATATTATTAAAAATAAATGTTTATGAAGTTAGACACATTATGATATAAAGAAAATATTGATATTAAATTGATCAATCTGTGATATTTCATCATTTAAATTTTTTAATCAATATGCAAAAAAAGTAAAGTTTATGAAATAAGGTACATTTTCATATAAAAAATATTGATATTAAATTGATCAATGTATGATATTTCATTTAATCAATTTTTTTTTATGAATATGGTAAATTTTTCATCAATATGCCATTTATACATATTAATAAAAAGAAATGTTTATGAAAAAAGGTATAAGTTGATATAAAAAAAATATTGATATTTAATCAAACAATGTGCGATATTTTTTACATACATTTTTTTTTTTTATCAATATATCAAATTCATATACCAAATTCATCAATGCTATATATACATAATACATGAAATAAGACATGAAATAAGACAAATTTTGTATAAAAAATATTTATATCAAATTAGATCAAATTGTGATTTTTCCACATACGATTTATTTTTTTTGATCAACCAAGTTTTAAATAAGTATGCCATAGACATATTAATACAAAAAAAAACATATATGAAATATGACACAATCTTATATTAAAAAAAATTGATATTAAATTAGATCAATATATATCATTATAGCCATTTTTTATATATTTATACATTTATGAAATATTATATCACATTATGATATTAAAAATATTGACATTAACTCATATCAATATGTGATATTTCCTCATATTGATCTTTTCAAATTAATGTAAAAATTTTTCAAATCATATCAATGCACACTTAGACATGTCAATAGAAATAAAATGTATATGAAATAAAACACATTGTGTTATGAAAAATATTGATCTTAAATTAGAACAATATGTTATATTTGCTCATATCAATGGTTGCAAGCCAATATGGCAATGTTTAGAATCATGTTGCAATATATACAACTTATTACAAAAGGAATGAAATTAGCTACATCATTAATATTTAAAAATATTGATATGATATTTCCACATATCAATAAAAAAAAAAAAAGTAAAATTTTCAAATCAATTGCCATTTTAATATACATTTTAATAAAAAAAGAATGTTTATGATATATGACATATTATAGTATGAAACATATTGATATTAATTTAGATCAATTTATGATATATCAACATATCAATTTTTTGAAATAAATATATATCAATTTTAAATCATTATGCCATTTATAAATTTTAAAAAAAAAAATACAAAAAAAATAAAGTGATTTACGACACATTATGATATTAAAATTATTGATCTTAACTCATATCAATATGTGATATTTTCTCGTATCAATATCTCAAGGTTTCATAACAAAATTTCTTTGTACATAAATGTATGAAATGTCACACATTATTGTATTAAAAATATCTTAAGGATCTTTAAACAGATTCAGATGATATTTTTGAAAATATCAATAATATTGGAAAATATTTTCTTTCTGTCTCGCCCTCACTCATTCTATCACCCGCTACTGATTTTTTAAACAACGCAGCAGTTTGTCGAATGATAATAATATTTCAATAATCAAATCAAAATAGTTCCATTTTCTGTTCAGCATGCAACCTGTTCGATTGTGCTATTATCAAGCCTCACACCAATTATTACGCACTTTTTGTATTTGTGTGCTCTTTTTTTTTTTAAGCAACTTAGTGCGCAACTTTTGTGTAAATTGTTGCTAAAAGCATCGAAAATACTTCAAAGTGTTTCACCAACTATTTCGAAATTATTTTTTTTGTAGTACGATTAGCAATCAAAAGAAGCACAGGTTTCCATAAAAAATAGCAGCTGACTTGATCTAGTAGAATATAAGGCGTCATTGCTTGAAATGTTATCAATAAAATAATGGGAAACGTTTCGAAATAATACTTGAAAATTTTTCTCTTGTTTTTCTATAACAAAAAAATTCTAGACAAAAGAAGTTTATATTAAAAATACTGGCAGCTGCGCCTTAGAACTATAAAAATATAGCATTATATCAAAGCACTTATATTTTATGGCAAGGTCTCCAGCATGTTGAAAAGTGGAGACTAATGATTACACGTTTTATCGATAAAAACTGTTATCGATAAATAATGCAACAAACTATTTACATAAAACACTCTAACAGCACACAGCATATAAAAAAAAATAGAAAAGCCTCACAACATTTAGAATATGTTTAATTCCTTTCACATAACTCAAACTTTTAATAGAAAATAACGAAAGAAAACTTGAAGTGAAAGAAAACCAATGAAAACTCTGTTACACAACATGCTCAAAATAAGAATCTCAACACGAAACACCGTAGTACAAATAGTTTAGAGTTCTGTAGATACAATATTTAGCAGCTATGCCCAGCTATGCCAACAACAAAAATTTGCTTTTGTAAAAATTCGCCATTAAAAACAGCTGCTCTGCTTGATTTATTTATTTATTTATTTTTTATTATTTTTTTTTTTTGGAATTTTTTTTTTGTTAACGATGTTGTTTAAAAGAAAAAAAACTAGCATTTTTTAGTTTAAGTTTTTTTTTTTGTTGTTTTTTTTCAAGGGTTTTCTTTGTTGCATAGTTTGAAATACGTCACACATTTATTTAATATAATAAGTTTAATTATAATATATAATAAGTTATAATAATATAAATGGAATAGAATATAATAATTGTAATCATATATAATTCGTTAATCATATTAATTAATTAATTTAATTTAAGTATATGCAATAAGTATATTTGTTTTAATTATGCAAATAATTAATAACTTTAATTAATTAGTTTAGTGAGTTGTTGTTGTTGTTGTTGTTGTTGCGGTTGCAAACGTTTTTTTTTAGTTTGCAACACATTCGATCGATACGAAATTAATGAACAAGAGTTAGAGGGTTCAAAACAAATTTTTTTTTTATCGAACGATCGAACGTTTAATTAAATGTTTAATTTTTAATTTAATATATATTCAATTTAATTAGTTTAAGTTAAAGACAATAAAAATATTAGACATTCAATATAAATTTAATTTAATAGAAATTATTTTAAACACAAAAAAATTCAAAATATTACACATATGTTGTATAAATATTTCATTCTTTTTTATTTTTTAATATTTTTTTTTCGTTTTTTTTTTTTATTTGTTTGTTTTTTTTTTTTTTTCATTTCATTTCATCGACTAAACGCAAGTCAATTGCTGAACTTGCACATCTTCTTGTATATATTTGTATATATATATATATATATATATACTATATATATATAATTTTTTTATTTAAATACTTGCACATAAATATTCTTTCTTTTTGTTTTAGTTTTTAAATATATTTATTTAGTTTGATGTATTAAAAAAAATTTTTGCGCTAGTTACTGTGCTGCTGTTTGGTTATGATTTCATCTCACTTAATCTTTTTTTTTTTATACTATATGAGTCGTATATATAATAATTAGATACTTGCTAAGTATTTAATTGGTTTCATCGATTTTGGTATTCAAGTTGTTTGTTTTTAAATATTTCTTTTTTTTTTTATAGACAATTGTCTGTTTCTCCGCCTTTTTGGTTTTAGTATGGAATGTTTTTTTTTTGTTTTTTTTTTGTTTTGTGCCTCTTTAATGCTTTTCTCAATTATGATCTTAACGATTTTTGTTTTTTAATGACAACAGTTGTGTGCATAGTGTTGTCTAAGAAGCTTAAGTCTGGTATTTAAAATGTAGCTGACAACTCTGTTTTGAGTAGTCAAGAGGAAGTCGAATAAATTCTATGCAATATGGTGTTTTTTTTTTTTTTTGCATACTATTCGTTATATTGTGTAGAAGAAGGAAGTATGTAAGAAAAATTTAGTAAATCGGAATAGTATCTTATTTGAAATTTTCCGCTTTCCTTTCGTTACATTCTGTAGTAGAACGGCACGAATAGATGTGTTGTCAATCGAAAAGGTATGACATGGTAAGATTTAAAATTGAAATTTTTCTGCTTCTATTTGTTACATTCTGCAGTAGAATGTATCTAATAGATATGTCAAAATCGGAATGGTAGTTAGTATGGTAAGATAAGATAAATTGATATTTTCATCTTTCCATTCGTTAAATTTAATTTATCGGAATGCTATGACATGACATAGCTAACGATATAAAATGCTTTCAAATTGAATTAGTTTGAAAAGATTTTATATTCTATTTGATTTGAAAGCAAAATTTTTTAGTATAAAATTTTTAATCAGTAATTTTTTTCATGTCTTAGCAGCTGTACTCATGAGTAGTATCTATAAATCCATTTTAGATTTTATTTCACTTATAGAAAAATTTATTCCAAAAAAAAATTCTTTTTTGTTAAATTTTTGAATTATATTTCACCTAAACTAAAACTGCTTAGAATTTCCATTGAATTTAGAAAACTTTTACATAATAAAAAATATAATGCATTAATTTTCTAGTTAAAAAAAAAAAAAAAAACAATATACCAACTATAGCTACTTAGCATAGCTTTCACAAAACTGTTAGAAAATGTTTGTTTAAATTTAAATTGAAATAAAATTACAAACTCGAAAACAAATTTTCTTTAAGTTACATAGTTAACTTTAAATAAATTTTTACTAGTTTTTTTTTTTTTTTCATTTCAGTTAATCAATTAACATTCATTCAATTGCATGGCTTGCTTTGGTTGGGTTGCAAATGTATATTTATTTGGTTTTTGGTTTTATATAGTTTTGGTTTTTAGTTTATTCATAGTTTTTTTCTTTTTCTTTATTTTTTTACTACTACTGTCCATCAAATTTTATGTAATTCTGTTTTAATATAACATATGATTTTTGTTTTAGATATATTTTTTTTTTAAATTTTTGTCCATATTTTTGTTTTGCAATTTTATTGATTTTAATTTTGTTGTTTGTCTTCATTTTTGTTTTATTTTATTTATTATTATTTGTTATTTTTTTTTTTTTTATTTTTTCGTAAAGCAGCAGCAAGAATTTTCGTTAAAACATATATTTAAGTATTGTTTAGTAGTAGTAAATATGTAAAATTATATTTGAAATAATTCGTTCGTCTTCCCATTTTTTTATTTTTCTTCAAAGACCATTTGTATCTGTTTGTGTGTTTGTGTGTTTGTGTGTGTGTGAGTTTAGAGTGTGTGTTTGTGTCTGCGTTTGTATCTGTATTTGTTTCTAGAGAAAACATTATTATGAACAGATTAAGTTGTTTTAGTTTTATTTGTCTTAAAGCTAACTTGCAACACACGATTGCCAAGTGTATAACCATTCAATGATTGTATGGCAACAACCGCTTCGTCATAATTGGTCATGGTAACGAAACCAAAGCCCTTGCACTTGCTTGTCTGTAGATCTCGTATAACCTTAACCGATTGGACGGCACCGAATGGTCCAAACAGCTGCCAGAGCACATTCTCCTCAGTTTCGGGTGCCAGATTATAGACGAATATACACCAACCGGAACCGGTCATTGCATTGCCGGGTAAGATAGAATTGGCCAAAAGATCACCAGCCAACGGAGAGTATCTAAATTTGCATAAAGCCAGACAGAAAATGGAGAGAGAGAGAGGTGAGTACATTAATTTTAAGTTAATAAAGAAAACAAGTTTTAAGTGTGGATATAGATACTTAATTTAGAGTTCAATATATTCTGCATCTTCGACAATTTTATGTGAATTTATGAGTTTTTAATTTTTGAAAAAAAAGTGTTTTTGTTCGCTAAATATTTTTTTATTTGCACTTACTGGGTATGCACACCTAAACGTTTAATAGCTTAGTTGTTGAGGAAATTAAAATAAAAAAAAAAAAAAAGGACGTCATTGGGCACACGGTCATGAAGTTAATTAGCTTGACCTAGATTTAAGTGATTCAAGTAAGGTACTAAGAATGAATATCTTAAATTTTGTTCATCATTAAACAAATGCGCAAAGAATTGGAAAATAATTGGCATTTATGAGGGCCTCCAGTTAATAATTTATTATTAAAAGATATACAGCAGTTCGTCAAAGAAAATGTGCTTATGAAGTCGCCCTTTACTATTATTGCACAGAACTAAATTGACATAACTCGCAATAAACAACGGTTTGCAGCTAACCAAGATAGACTTGAAAAAAATTAGTGTTTCAGTAGTGGGTCACGTTGTACTATTCGACAAAAAGAAAAGAGGCATAATTGCCCTCTGCTTTAGGGCGATACACTTCAAATTTAAGAGTAGAGATCGATAAAACAGAAGCCTGTTTGGTTGCCAGTTACTGTTTCGTGACATGTTCAGGCAATTCACTCTCAATATCCGAAACAATAGAAAAGGGTACGAGGCAGAGAGATGTCAACATATCGTTGCAACATAAATATTACACTTTCGTGACGATTTTTTATTCAACTGACGAGCTTAAAATCCGAAAAAAAGTTTGGGTAAGGAACGAGAATGCGGTGAATGATAACAAGACGAAGTACTTGGTGTCTTCTTGCATTCCGTCATTGAGTCTTGGACCGTCAGTGACGATTGAGAATCTCAACTTCGTCTAACTTAAATCCGAGATAACCAGCAACAACAATATCAGGCTGGAGATCAAGTAAAGAATCACGCTTGCAAACAGATGCTTTTTTGAGCTGAGCAAGCAAATAAGAAGCAAAGTCCTCACTCGAAAGACAAAAATCAAAATCTATAAGACGCTGATATTTCCGGCCTTATTGTATAGCGCAGAGGCATGGGATGAGAAAGCGTTGACAGTCTTCGAGAGGAAGATTCTTCGCAGGATTTTGGGTTCTATTAGAGTCGGCGACTAGTTTAGATCCAGTATGAACCGCGAGCTGTACGAGCTATTCGATGAGCTTGACTTAGTACAACGCATAAAATTCCAGCGGCTGCACTGGGCTGGGCAAGAGCTATAGCACGCATAGCTTACATGGGGGCCCAAACTTGATTGGTGGACGCCGATATAGAGTATGACCGGGCACTCGATGGAATGAACAGGTATGGAGAAATCTCTGTGTACTTGGTATTCAAAACGACGGACGCCAGCGCGCACTAGACTATGGAGACTGGCGCGCTTTCCTAAATGCGACCATGAACGGAAGATGGTTGGCGGCCATTTAAGTAAGTTAGTAGGGAACGAGAACGAGAGATATGTTACATGTTGATCGTTGCAGCACAAATGATACAATTTCGTGACGATATTGAAGTGAAACTTCTTTATGGAGTCTAAATTTGAACCTTCTGTGGTTTACAAAAAGAGGTGTCGCGGGAGAGAAGAAACGTTGAGTGAAAGTACAGAATTGAAGAGCAGGAGAAGTACGCGCGTAGCAAGTTTAACATCTGCTAAAGAGTGGGAAGAGCGCGAGTGTGTGCATAGTAAATTTTTAAATTTAATAGTGTGCAAAGTGAAACGGAATTCAAGAGAGGAAAAGCATTGGCTTTTGAGTCTGCAGCATAGACCATAAATGCCTGAGAGAGGTGAAAGAGAAACGTATATAGTAAATAGATAATTTGCTGCACTGTTCTTGCGTTTCTTTTGTGCTACTGAAAAATATTCTTTAAGAATTAAAACCAAATGTGTGTATTTGTCAACTGTAGCTGATAATCAGAAAGGAATTCATAAATCGCTCGTATAACAAAGTTGTGAAAGAATATGGCTTCATTGTGGTTCGCCCGAATCTAAACGTCAAAATCCAAATCAAGGTTAGGTAGGTTACTTGAATACCTTCTATATAACTCTCACTTTTAGAGTGCAGTGCAGTAGCCAAAGCTGCAGATTTCGCCAGACACAGAACGTCTGCAAAATATTGTACAAACATGACAGAGGGAGTAGAGAAATGGCAGTTCGTATCAATTTTTTGCCATTTTGTAGCGTTTCTAGACATAAAATTTGTTTATAAATTAAATGCTTTGAAATCAATTTAGCTGTAGACAATTTATAGTTAGATTTAATTTAAAGAAAACCTCAATTGCTCGGCAACTTCACATATTGAGTGCTTCATATTCAATATTGCACAGCATCAACTGAAAAATGTTGCTCATTTGTGCAAAACTTTTGGTAACAAGGCAAGTCTATTAAGGCATGTTTGACAAACTAACTTCAAAAAATTGTTAACTTTTAGATCCGCATAAGATCATTTATTAACTTTAAACGTTTAGGTGTGCATACCCTTTAATTATTATTATTAATATTTCTTTGAAATAAAAACTAAACACTTTGTACGCCAATGTTTCTATGAGCATGTCAATAAATATTATTATGTATATATGAACCCTATAGAACATGTAGTGTTTAAAACTATAAGCATTATACAACACAAAGATTAATCAGAGCAAGGGAATTGTTAAACAAAAACAAACAAAACCAAAATGAAAATTAAAAATAAAAATAATAATTTATGTTTTGTATTTAAAAACAATCGTTATTCAGAAGTTGAAACAATGCAAAATGTACATTGAAAATAGATAAGCACATGCAACGCAAAATAGTAAAACAATATTAATTTATTTATTTTTTTTTATATTTATAGTATATAAGTATAATAAAATATTACATAAAGAAAGACATTAGTTAACATTGACATCGGTGTCACCGAAACTTTGATGTAGCAGTTTAGCTAAGATCTCAATGTTATGTTGATCTAAGCAGAAATAATGTAAGAAGCATGTTTTATTAATTAAAATAAAATGAAAAACAAAAAAAATACAAAAGCGTTTATTAAAATGTTATGTTTTAGACCAGTTACACAGGGCAATACAAATGCTAATACATTATGTGAAACAACACAAAACGTTCAAATTGACAAACATTTATTTTGATTTGCCAAAATACTATTCAACATTGACATTTTCTTCCTTCTAGAACACTGCAAGGCATTAAAACTAGAAATTTTGCTTAGTTTTATATCTACCTTGATCGATAAATGTGCCACAGCATACTTAAAAAAAAATTTTAAAATGAAACTAGTTAAAGGGACTTTTTATTATTAAAAAAAAAAAAAAAAAAAAACTAGCCAATAGTTAGTTGCTATAAAATAATACTCAAAATCTAAATCTTCAAGGCATGGATAAAGATTTGCGCAGACTTTTGTATAAGCTTATAATAGGCTAGAAAACCTGCTTAAGTGACAGTAGAAAGCTATCGAACCAAGGCATAACTAAAAAAAAAACTTTTAAGAAATTCAGAGAGTTTTTTGGCATCTCCTGAATAATGGACAAATGATGGCACTACTAATGAATTGTGCAGCAAATTTTTCAGACTTTCGAAAGACAGACAGTACTGCTTTACAAAATGGAAAGTTTGCTCACAGTTTCCTATTTCCTGGTGAAGGAAGATCTTTTTTCGTCAACTGTCAAGCAGCAGAGTTCGATATTAAACCCATAAGAACTGAAGTACCCATGCTGTTCTCCTATAACTTTACGATTTGGATCAACGAAATAGAAACAGCTAAATATCTTAGAGCTTTGGTTTAAACATTGGTGGAACATTAGTGTCAATGCTGTTTCTCTGTTGGGAATTAAGCTCAATTGGAGAAAGGATCTAGGAAACGGTAATAGATAGAAACTTCGTTCTTTTTAGTTCCATTTTTAGGCCCTATACCGAAGGTACAAGAGCCTATTGGTTTTGTGCAAATGTATGTAACAGGTAGAACTAATTGTCGGAGACCCCCCAAAGTTACCCCCATTATGGTCAGGAGCGATAGAGGAGTCGATATAGACATGTCCGTCTGTCCGTCCGAAAGGATCTTGGAAACGGTAATAGATAGAGACTTCGTGTTTTTTGCATTCGACTAGGACTGATCCGGAATTTCACAAGTTTATTTTAAAATTTTGCCCCTTCCCCCCCTTCCCCATAAAATCACCCCTTAGGGTGAAAATTTCTTCGGCACAAAAAAAATTGAGTGTACCAATATAGATAAAACGTCTCTCTAAAACAAAATCCAAAAAGTTCATCAAAATCGGATAATAATTGACGATTTTATAAGCAATTGAATTTTAACGACCCCCCTTTCTTTTCATTCATATTCGCGCAGTGAGAAGTGGTCTGTTTGTTAGGCGACCTGAACTGGTACAGGGCCTCTTACAGTCGGTTACGCCCGACTGTATTTCCTTACTTGTTTCTTATTAATATCCTACCTTTTGGTTTTGCACTGCTTGGTCATAAGCTAGGAAAAAACATTTGTGTTTGTTAGGGCCTTTTAAAGTCGGTTAAGCCCGACTGTAATTTTCTTACTTATTATAAGCTAATATTGAAATCAAAAATTAAGTACTTCGTACAATATTCTATAAATGAGGGTTGGTTTTGTATAAGAGCTACACCAAACTATGAGGAGACACTTGAATTATGTGGCACGGACGTCCATGAGAAGCCACTATCGACAATGGGTCGTTCTTTCCAAAACCCAAAAAAAAAATTCAAAATAGGAAGACACACATCAAATAATATATGCAAGTAATATCAACCATATCCATAATTAGCCACTATATTAACTTTTAAGCTGATATTGGCTTCAATAAAGATGTTTTTCAAGCAAAGGCGGTATATTTGTGTGGAGGCTACTCCAAAATATGGTGAGATACATCTAATAGTATATGTATGTGTAGCGTCAATAAGCTAATATATCAACTTTAACGTTGATTTTGTCTTTAATAAAGAAGTTTTACATACAAAAACCTGTAAGTAAGTGGAGGATTTGAATGGAGACTACTGAGGAGACACGTCTAATCGTACATATATGCAATAAGGAGCCCCTATATTGACTTAGCTGATATTGGCTTCAATTAATGAGATTTTCATACAAGAACCCATAAGTGGGTGGAATTTTTTAATGGAGGCTACCCCAAAATGTGGAGAGACACATCTAATAGCATATATATGTGAAGCGGTCGTCCATAAGAAGCTACTGTATCAACTTTAAAGATTCAATAAAGAAGTTTTTCACACAAAAACCCATAAGTGGGTGATGTGTTTGTATGGAGACTACTCTAAAATGTGAGGAAAGACATCTAATAGTATATGTATGTGAAGAGGGCGTATATATGAAGCCACTGTATATCAACTTTAAAGTTGATATTGGTTTCAATAAAGAAGTTTTTCACACAAAAACCCATAAGTGGGTGATGTGTTTGTATGGAGACTACTCTAAAATGTGAGGAAAGACATCTAATAGTATATGTATGTGAAGAGGGCGTATATATGAAGCCACTGTATCAACTTTAAAGTTGATATTGGTTTCAATAAAGAAGTTTTTCACACAAAAACCCATAAGTGGGTGATGTGTTCGTATGGAGAATACTCCAAAATGTGAGGAAAGACATCTAATAGTATATGTATGTGAAGAGGGCGTATATATGAAGCCACTGTATCAACTTTTAAGTTGATGTTAGCTTCAATAAAGAAGTTTTTCATACAAAAACCCATAAGTGGGTGATGTGTTCGTATGGAAACTACTCCAAAATGTGAGGAAAGACATCTAATAGTATATGTATGTGAAGAGGGCGTATATATGAAGCCACTGTATCAACTTTGAAGTTGATATTGGCTTCAATAAAAAAATTTTCCATAAGATAACACATAAGTGGCGGTGGATGCGTATGGTGACGACCCCAAATCGTAGGCAGACAAATCTTATATTTAGTATATGTAATGTAATTCAAGCGGGGGTCCATAAGAAACCATTGTATAAATATGATTTCCATTAAAAAAAAACATAGAGAGCATTCTGTTGGTATGGTGGCTACCCTAAAAAGTCGACGTGACATATCCATATGAAGATTTTATCTACTAAAATAAGTTTCTATATATCGATTGAGACAGATATTTCAGAAATCTAGCTGGGATTTATAAAAAAACTGTGTTGGATACTATGTTAAAAAAATTTTACAAAAATTTAGATTAAAAAAAAACAAAAAAAATTTATATTAATAAAAAATATCTATAAGCACTGAGAGCAACTTATACAAGCAAGTAATTCAGTACGAAAGCTTGCTTTTGAAAACTGTTTTTAAATTTCTTAGCAAAATAATTATAGACACTATTGAGGTAGGCAATGATTAAATAAAAAAAAAGGGGAATTCACGATTAATAGCTAATAAATCAAATTATTTAAAGAAAATTTTGGTTAATCAGTTTATTTCGAAATATTAAATTATATAAAATATATGCAAATTTCTGTGCGTGAATACCCCTATTATTAAAATAAGCTTTACGCGCCGATTTAAAGTAAACAAGAGTGTAAACATTTAATACAGATTTTTAGATTTTTCATTTGATTAATTTTTTAAAAAAATTTCATCTCAAAATATAAAACACAAGTTCAACAAAAATAGTATTAAATTATTATATCAAATTATAATAATACTATTTAAAATATGCTATTATTTGGTTGCATTTTTTTTTTTTTTTTTAATTTACAAATTAAAGAAAAAACAAAAGAACGAAGAAATCAATTCACCTTCGCAAACCCTTGTTAATCGCTAACACGGGAGTTTTTCCAATGCTAAAAAATGATGATTTAGTTTTTTTTTTTTTTTTTTTTGAAATATATTTTGTTATTCGTATTCACACAAAATGAAAAGACAATAAAAGAAAAGAAGAAGAAAAGAATAAAATGGTAGAAAAAAATAAATAAATATATAAATTTTGGATTAAGATTTTTGTTTGTTTTATTTTGTTTGTTAATATTGATTCTATGTTAAAATATATGGGAAAAAAATATATGAGTTAATAAAACAAGAGAAAATGTTAACTTCGGTATAGCCGAAGCTGTTATACTCTTTACATGCGCATGAACTTATAACAGATGTGAGGATGTTTTCAATTTATTTGATTTTATATAACAACATATTTTAGCAGTAATTAGACACTTCTCTCACTTATCCCGCTTATCTACTCATCAATCAAGCAATTAATTATTATTGTCAATGAATTTTAATATTAATTTTAATTATCATCGGACCAAAAGCAAAGATATATAACCGAAAATAATTTTTATTATTAAAATTTTTAAATTAAAAAAATTATTAACTGAAAATTGTTACAGAAGTTCTTTCCGTATAGCAAACTGTTAGTATAAAAAAAAAAAAATAAACTTCCTTCATAATAATTATTATTAATTTTTATTAAATAACCCTTGAGTATAAAAATTATTGAAAACTATTATTAAATAAAAACAGACTTTTATAGAATCAGTTCGGAAATAAAAATTATTGGAGATTATTATTTTTGCGATTGTTTATAAGGTTGCCGTTGACTTATTTGAATTCAAAGTCTCTGAAAACTTCTGCGTCATCGAGGAAAAAGAAAAAAAAAATTAAAGAATTATATTCTTTATATATATTAATAACAGCCATGTTCTATATTTTCGTTTATATTCACAATCACAAAAAAAAAAAAAAAAAAAATGATGATTGACTATAAGTAAAGAAATTTTTTAATTAACAATTTTCCATTATAAATGTCGAACGCAGTTCAGATGGTTCCGGAAGATATGCCGAAAATTGTGGATCATATTGAAAATTGTGCGAAATGAGCCCGGCTCCCATGAGTATTAGCCATATTCGCTTTTGGATAGCAAATCATTTAATTCATTAAATCATTCATTGGACAGTTTAAAGGACCTCATGGTTGAACAATTCGGAATTTCAAAAGAGTAAAGTCACTCTGTAATATTCGCCAGTGCTTAAATAATGAACATCTGGCTTATGTTAAAGCTGTAGAAGATATTTCGCATATAATTCGAACTTGTCATATAACTCTGCAGCGTTTATAGATGATACTTTGTCGAAGCTCGTTGCTTGAAAGCCCAACGCTGCAGGCACAATGATGGCATGTACAGACGCAGCTCCGCAATTTATTAAGAGGCAAGCGTAGACTCCTAGAGATCTGCACTGGCTCCGCACATCCAATCGAAGAAGCGCTTTCAGTCGAAATTCTATCAGGCAAGAGGAATTGCAAATTCCTAATGATATGTGGTGTCTTTCAGATGCAGTGCAAGCGATTTGAGCGATTTCAGCCGCACTATAAAGAAATGGTGCAATATACTACTAATAACTTGGCCAACTTCATATCACCGCTTCAGATGCATCTGCCTCCCACACCTTCATGCATTGACATTGATCTTCAATGCTATTGTGGTAGTGCAATACTTTCTGAGTTTGTGGAAACAAGCAATCGCAACGATAATTCAAAGACCTGGCAAACCTGACTGTGATTCTGAATCCAATCAGTCTCGCAACTGGGAAAACTAATCACCACCATATGTATAAACATTGCTTAGACCCGGAACCTCATCCGGAATAAATGTAATACTTCCCCGACAAAACCGATCATGCTTGGAGAGTCGCACTTTCAACATAAATGTAAAGACAGAACTCTGTCCTTTTCACTCGGTTCGAGCTAAAGTACCACAGTGCATGCCCCATTTCCTTTCACAATTTTAAAATAAACTTGTGAAATTCCGGAGCAGTCCTAGTTGAATGCAAAAAACACGAAGTCTCTATCTATTACCGTTTCCGAGATCCTTTCGTTCATACAGACGGACGGACGAACGGACGGACATGGCTATATCGGCTCCTCTATCACTCTTGACCATAATGGGGGTAACTGCCTGTTACATACATTTGCACAAAACCAATAGGCTCTAGTACCTTCGGTACAGGGCCTAAATACCTGTACTACCTGAATGGGCCAGACCATGGTACAATTATAGAAAGTCGCGCAACTCTCACAATATCGGGTCCGCCATCTAACGTTTTTTTTTTTTGAGCTACCGGTTATTCCGAGCCTGGCAACACTTAGCTCATGACAGATTTGACAGAAACTTAGTATTATTATTTCGCTGAACGAATATGGATGTGTATACGCTCGAAGAAGTGGGCTCACGATCGACTTGAAATCGATGCTGATTTTGTGTCAATAATCATCTTTTCAGATGAAGCTCATATTCATCTTGGTGGCCATGTCAACAAGCAAAATTGTCGTATTTGGGGCACGGAGAACCCACACGTAATTGAACAATTGCCGATGCACCCATTACGAGTGACTGTTTGGTGTGGATTTTGGTCGAAAGGCATCATTGGACAAATTTTCTTTGAAAATGAAGAAGGTGAGACGGTTATAGTCAATGGTGAGCGCTATCGGGCCATGTTAAGTGAATTTTTGTTCACAACAATTGAAGATATGAAACTTGGTGACATTTGGTTTCAACAGGATGGCGCTCCGTGCCACACAGCCAATGTTACAATCGATCTTTTGTGCACTGTTTTTGAAGATCGAATTATCAGTCGGAATTCTGTTGTTGTTTGGCCAGCGAGGAGCTGCGATTTGACACCGTTGGACTATTATTTGTGGGAAGCCGTCAAAAAAAAATGTTACGCCAACAAACCAGAGACAATTGAAGTTTTGAAGAACTACATTCGCGATACCAAAGCCGAGATAGGGCTGCACACAGTCGAAAATGTACTCAAAAATTGGACGGACCGTATTGGGTACTGCATGGCTAGCTGTGGCAGCCATTTGATACCACTGTTAACCGGAAGGATTGAGCTTTCAAATATAAAAAAATCTCGTAGTTTTCATTTTGTAGCAAGTCCGCTCTTACCAGGTCTAACATTAAACGGAGCACTGCCCTAACTCAATTAACCTTTACCAATTTGCAGTGTTATAGGCTACAAACAATATAGTGTTCACACGATTGAGCTCAAACTCATTGACGAACTTGAATTCGGTCTGAAAAGGAATCCTGTTAAGTTTGGTCAAAATCCTAGGAGGTGATAGTCTGCTCCCAAATAAGCAATTTCAGGTAAAGAGATGAAATTCGGTGTACATATTAATGGAATCGTGAGAAGTAAGATCCATTACAAATGTGGGAAGGTTTCTATTGGGAGTAGCAAAGCGTGCCGAGATAAGCTGGCTGTTTATAAAATTAAATTAACACATTTTAAAAGTATTTTAATTGTTTGGGATTAATAATAAGAACTATAACTCGGAAGAATCCGTATAGAGGTGCATTAAAACATTTACTTAGAAATTTATTAATTAATAATTTTATAATCCAATCATCCTGAATTTTTTTAGCATCAATTAAAATAAAGTTACTTTACGAATAAAAATTGGACTAGAATATTTACGAAAATATTTAATATGACTTTTATTAGAAATAAAAATAAAAAAATAAAAGGTCCCAGAACTTTAATCTTTAGCTGACTTTAAATGAAAACTTTAATAAAAACAAGTCTAAAAACTAAAATCATTTTTTATTGTCATTTGGAGTTTATTCCATTCGTCTACAGAAGAGAATAAAAAATGACTTTCAAAGTTTTAAATAATTTTTATTTGCAGACTGATTCAAAAAAAGTCAGTTTTACTACTTGTATGTGGATAAATAATAAATAATAAAAATCAGAAAAACCCTTAAATAAATTTAAATATTTTTTTTATCATATACTTCTTATAGCTGTTACCGTGACTGCTTCAAAGTTTTACTAATATGCTATAACTTTTTGCACATTTTCTTTTAGGTTATTTAAATTTAAATATTTATTAATTTATTTGTGCATGTAAAGAGTATAAAAAATTAGTACAAATATAATTAATTTGAGAAATTATATCAATTATGATTATGGTTCGCGCTGTAGCAAATCTAGTTTACCATGTTTGAAGATATTTCATAAAATACTAAAGGATAATTTGCAGAAATCAGGCAGAAATTCAAAAGCTAAAAAGTGCTCAGAACTATTTATTCTTTTTTTTTTTTTTTTTTAAATACTCATTGGAATATTAGGAAACCTGTTTTTTTTTTAATGACTATTAAATATTCGGCTACTATACTATGGGGTTTCTATGACTTGTATTAATGCAGAAAATTTGCGCTCTATTTTTTTTTTTTTTAAAGATATTTTTTTCTTTCAAGTATCAAGTCCTGAGCAGCTCACTAAACAGTTCTTGCGTAGATGAGTTGCAAAAAGAAAAATTCAAATTATTTGACTTTGTTACTACAAACCTGATACGTCCGGCAGATGGCAAAGCGCCGGCCAAACGGCGTGTAGCAGCAGCCGCCTGTGGCGTCAAGTATGCGGTCAGTGGTGGTGGGATTTGTGCCTTGGCGCTATTGCTTGGATTATTGGCAAATTTAACGGTTATCGGTTCAGAATAACCCTTTGGAGTTTTACCATTCAACTCTTGTATAGCACGTTCGGCTTCGTTGCGCTGATCAAAACGTATAAAACCGACTCCCTTCGATAAACCTGCAAAATGGAGAAAACAATTTTAGCTGATTATATAATTGATTCTTCTTTTATTGTATATCTACCCGATATATTATCACAGAGTATACGAGATGTAATTATTTTGCCAAAAGAGGCGAACATTGCCTCCAAGTCCGGCTGAGAGAGATTCTTCGGAAGACCCGATACATATAAATTAGCACCCTTTATAGATTCTGAACTTGGACGGGCGTATGATACTTTGATGACTTTATTCTGCAAACGCAAACCATTCAAGGTGCTGACAGCCTTTTCGGCATCCTCGGCGCGCACATAGTTGACAAAACCATAGCCCAAGCTTTGACCTATATTTTATATTGAAATATGTTCAAATTAATTTATAAGCATTCTATATGTGCATAATTTAGGCAATAAACTATGACCTTACTTACCTTGCTGTAGTGCTGGATTGAGTGCAGTCAATGATGCTGGTAATACTGTGGAGATATAAAAATATGGTTTAAAAAGGAACTTATAAATCAGAACCAGGCACAAAAAGATTTATAGGAAAAAAATCTATTAGTTGCAAACATTTTTTATGTATAATAAATTTGTAGGACGAGTTTAACAATGTCCGGTTAGTATTTAACAAACGTAGTATTTATTGTTTAATGATTCACAGTTCTATATTAACTAGGCTTTAGAAAACTAAAACTTGGAAGATATATAAAAAAAAAATTAATTTTACGAGACTAGATTTGTACTTCATGTATAGAGTATATTGGTGCTGTGAGTGAAGGTGTTGTCAAGCCATCAAGATTATTCTCGAAAATTGATAATTTCGACAATTTTACAACAAATTCTGAGGTGCGAAGTACAGCTAAGCGAGTCTTAAGAGAAAAGCCTGGAAACTTTTTCCAAAAATACATCTATTCAGATATGATGGTTACGTAAAACAGCATCCAACGCGTTCCACTATTTGTTGCATTTTATGAATATTGGAGCTTATATGTTTGAAATTGAAGATGGTAACACCAATGACCAATTTACAATCCAGAGCGTTGGTTAAAAAGTTTATGTGCCGGTGGGATATAGTTTGGTTTCAACAGAATAGCATCACATCGCACACAATTTGGCTCAAGATGGAGTTTTTATGCAGGAAAAGTTCCAGACCATTGATATAAATTGAACGCTCAAATGAATCGATTTAGCTTGAAAGTATTTTATTTGGAGCTGCATGGATTATGTTTAAGAAGTTGAAATATTTCTGTTCAGAGAAATAAATATTTTCGATGTTCCAATTTTGTGGCAAACTCCAACCAAACTGGCATCAGGTTCCGAAGTGAACATATTCAGGAAAATCTTTCCATAAATAAATACTTTTCAGCAATAAAATATTTTAAAGTCTTGTATACAGTTTTTTTTTTATTATTTTTTTTTTTTAATAAAGTAACACACTTCCAAATGGAGTACAAATTATATATCATCAACATTATTAGTTTACATTTTTAAATAACAAAAAAATTAAGAAAATCTATAAAAAATTTTAAGCTAGAGAAAACTGCAATTTTCTAAATTTGACGAAGTTCAAAAGTAAGCTTGACAAGACGACTTATATATAATTTTTTAAATAGTTGGTTGAATTCCGGTTTCAAGCACACAAAGCGTTGTCAGGGTGTGGAAAAACCTCTCCGACCCCTTTGATATCAAGAGAGGTTTCAGGCAGGTTGATGCGCTGTCGTGTGATTTGTTCAATCTTCTGATGGAATACATCCTACGCCAGTGGCCGTACATACAGAGTATGTCGGGCTCGATCTTCCAAAAGGAAGTGATGCTGCTCGCTTACGCCGATGACATCGATATCATCGGCACGCAGGAACGGCGAGTCAGCAAGGCGTTCTCGGAGATTGAAAAACAGTCTCGGCTCATGGGTCTAGCGTTGAACGAGGACAAGACGAAGTACTTGGTGTCTTCTCGCACTCCGTCAATGCGTCATGGACGGTCAGTGACGATGGAGAATTTCAACTACAGTGTTGTAGAACACATCGTCTATCTTGGATCTGAGATAACCAGCAACAACAACGACAGCCTGGAGATCAGGCGATGAATCACGCTTGCAAACAGACGATTTTTTGGGCTGAGCAAGTAAATGTTAGTAAAACCCTCGAAAGGCAAAAAACAAGACCTATAAGACGCTGATACTCCCGGTCCTATTGTATGACGCAGAGGCATGGACCGTGATTGAGTTGGATGAGACAGCGCTGGAAGTCTTCGAGAGAAAATTCTTCGCATGATTTTCGGTCCTATTAGTGTCGGCTATGATTACGAGCTATTCGATTAGATTGACATAGTCCAGCGCATAAAATTCCAGCGGCTGCACTGGGCTGGGCACCTCATTCGAATGGATGAAAGAGCTTCAGCACGCATGGTTTATATGAGAGCCCAAACTAGATTGGAGCACGACGGAATAGAGGACGATCAGGTATTGAGAGATCTCTCAGTACTTGGCATTCAAAACGACTGGCGCCAGCGCGCATAAGACTATGGAAGCTGGCGCTCTTCCCTAAATGCGGCCATGATCGGAAGATGGTTGACGGCCATTTAAGTAAGTTGAATTCCAGTGTAGTTGCTTATTATTGCCCTAAGCACGTGAAGTACTCGGAATGATATTGTACTCCGAAACAAATCCATCGCTCAATTATAAGAATTTGTAACAAAAGGATAGAGTGGTTTCTCTAGTATGGATACTTCATATAAACCAAAGGGCACGTTCCTCGTGTTCTTGGGAAAGTCCCCATGCAAATTCATTGACTAATTATTGTGTTTTATAAGAAAAAATTATTTTTTAATGAAGATCTTAGCTAAAAGTTGATGTGGGGCTTTTCTTGTATGGAGACTTCACATACATATACCAATGGACATGCACCCTCTTTTTTTGGGGTAGCTCTCATACAAATCCATTGATCAATGGTGTGATTTTGTAAGGAAAAATATTTATTTTAATGCAGATATGAAGGCTTCACATATAAATACCCACGTCCCCCGTTTTCTTGAGGTAGTACCCATGCAAATCCATTGACTAATTATGTGAATTTGTAAGCAAGAATAATTTCTTTAATAAAGATCTTCGCTAAAAAGTTTATGTGGGGCTTCTCTAATATGTAGACTTCACATACAAATACCAACGGACACGTCACCCTTTTTCATGGGGTAGTTCCCATAAGGAAATTTTTTAATGCAGATATAAGCTAGAAAGTCGATGTGGGTGCGTTACTTGTATGGAAGTTTAAGTTTACATGTAAAAAGGTCATGTCCCCCATTTTCTAGGGGTAGTCCCCATACATGTCCATTGATTAATTGTGTGTTTTTGTAAAGAAAAATTATTTTTTTAATTAAGATAGCAACTAAAAAGTTGATAGGTCCTCTTCTCTTTTATGAAAACTTCATAAACATATGAGCATGGCCCCCTTTAGCTTTGGGTAGCCCCCACACAAATCCTATGAACAATTACGTAATTTTGTAACGAAAAATAATTTTTTAGATGATGATATCAGCTAATAATTCGATATATATTTCTAGCCTGAGCAACAAAACATGTTGTCACATGCAATCTGACGTCTCCATCGTAAAGTCTGACATTTTTTAGGCATAACTTACTGTGAACACTTTGACGTGCGAGCGCAATTTGGTTTCTTTACAGGCACCTGAAAAATACATCTTGGCCAAAAAATGGAATTAAACCGTGAAAATTTTCGCGCAATGATTTATTACGATTTTCAACGTGGATTATTAATCAAATTAAATCAACTTTTGGTGATGAAGCTCCATCCTTGGCCACTGTGAAAAACAGGTTCAACGAAATCAGTCGTGGCCGCTGTTAGCTCAACGACGAATTGCGTGAAGGTCGTTCAAAATCGGTCGTTGTGCCAGAAAACATCGATGCTGTGTGTGAACTGCTAAAGCAGGATCGTCATGTGACATACCGTGAGATTGCGGCATCCCTGGGCACTAGTATGACTAGCTAACATACAATATTACATAAACATTTAATCGTCAGAGAGGTTTGTTCACTTTGGATACCGCATAATCCAAAAATCACTCAAAAGAAGGCTTATGTCGATTGGTGCAAGCAAATGCTGAAGAGATTCACGCGAAGTGCGTTAAAAACCGTCTAGTCTATCGTGATAGGTGCTTATGAGCCCGAAACAAAACAGAAAGTTACTTGCTGGCGCAGCACATTGAAACAAATGATCGCATGTTTCTTCTTGAAATCAGGACATGTTCCGACCGTGCCGCTTGTAGAAAGAAGGACGGTCAATTCTGAATGGTATACAACCATTTGTTTGCTTGAAGTGTTCAATGAACTGAGGAAAACCAACCGACGAAGACGAATCATACTTCATCACTTCATCAGTTTTTGGACGGTCACAACATCGAATTGATGGGTCATCCGGCATACAGTCCTGTCTTGGCACCAAATGACTTCTTCCTGTTCCCTCACATTAAAAATAAACTGCGCAGACAGCGGTTTTCAACTACCAAAGAAGCTGTTGATGCCTTCAAAACGTATGTTTTGGAGATATCTCTTTTGGCGTGGCAAAACTGCTTCACAAAACGGTTCGGAGGAATGCAAAAGTGTTTTGATCTTAATGGTGAATTTTTTGAAAAACATTAAAGAGATTTTTTCTCATTAATTACCGTTTTTTCATGGTTAGGCTAGAAATATATGTAGCAACCCACGTATAATGTCTTCATATGTATGTGATGGCAGTGGGCATGTCACCCATTTTTTTTAAGGAGTCCCCATACAAATCCATTGACTAAATATGTGATTTCGTAAGGAAACATTTTTTTTTTTATACAGATATTAGCTAGAAAGTGGATATGAGGGCCTCTCTTTTATGAAGACTTCACATAAATATACCAATGGGCATATTCTCCGTCTTCTTAAGGTTACCCTCATACAAATTCATCGACGTATTATACGATTTAGTAAGAAAAATCATTATTTTAATGACAATAATTGCTGGCTACGCTTAGAAAGGGGTTTCACTTATTTGTAAATTTTTTTTTTTTTTTTTGGATAGCCCCCATAAAAAACCATTAACCAGTTAAACAATTTTTAAAAAATCATTCTTTATTTAGGTCGCTAATAGCTTACAACTTTTTGTGTTTCCTTTGAAAAAAAAAAGCTTCATAACGCCTCGTCCTTTACCGGGTAGCTTCCATACAAACAGCAAATTTTTTATTTACTTTGTTTTGTCATGTTTTTGTGCTAATATATAAATTTTTTAAAATAAAAAAAAATTGGCAGCGTTGTTGGTCTTCTGTTCTAGCTTCCAGCTGTCTCATTACATCCTGCCTCCATTTCTTTGACAGTTTATAAATTGCTTTTGTTTTCTATATTTGTTGCTTTGTGCAAAACAAGTTGGCAGCACAGATTTCGAAATTAGTGAACATACTCAAACTGTATAATTTATTTAAATGTTTTAATTATTGTTTACGCGCGCATTTAGAAATTCGTAAATTGAAAATTGCAATTATCTCTCCGTCTCTCACTCGTATAAACTCAGTATGTACGTGCTAAGTTTTTGTTCTCTACTGTACTCTAATTAAATTGTTTATAAAAATTAATAATAGTAAAAATAAAATTTTCATATTTACCCAAATTACCTGAGACTTTATCACGCACCAGCTTGCAACTCTCCAGCTCACCAATGCTTGAGAAGAGCGAACGCATCTCCTCTTGCGTCATGGTTTGTGGTAGATAGTTGACAATAAGATTGGTGCGCGATTCGTCGGAGCTGCCGTCGACGGAGCCATTGGCGCTGCCATTCTTAACGATATCCATGGCGTTGGTCATTTTGTTTTTGGTTTTTTTTAAATTCGAATTAAAAACAATTTTCGAATTAGCAACAGAATTTTTTGTGATTGGTGTTGGCTTGAATCTTTTATGGATTACTCGTTAGATTCGTAGTCAATTGTGGTATTTCGTTTCGTCGTTTTTATATTTTATTTAAGATTCGATCTGGTGTTTATTTTCTTTCAATATCTCTCTGTCTTTCTCTCTTTATTTATCTCTGGCGTGTTCTCTCGTTTTTATTTTTTTGTTATTTTTTTTTTGGTTTACAAAAAAAAATTTAATATTTAGTGCTTAGATTTTAATCTCACTGCTCGCTTTGTTGTGTGTGTCTTAGAATTTATTTTTATATTAAATTTTTTTTTAAATTTTTTGTTTCATTTATTTTAGTTAATATTTGATTGCGCTTTGCACAAGTCCCGTTAAGTGTAAGAGCTTTTCTTTTCTTTATATCTAATAATAGTTCTAGCAAAGTTGAAAAAAAAAATGTTTTGGTTGCTCTTCTGGCAAATATATTTTTTATTTAATTTAGTTTTCGTAGAATATTTCGCGCAGTTTTCTTGCAATTGTTGTTGGTTTTAGATCAACTACGATCGAAAATTATATAATGTATGCGTTTGATTTTGTTTTTTTGCTAAAATTGTAAAATTTAATTTAATATTTTAAAGAATTTTCTTTGGTTTTTTTTTTTTTTTTAGTTAAAATAGTAAATTTTGCTAAGATTCGTTAATTTTTTTTAAGAGTGTAGTAGAGTATATTTTTATTTCTCTGTGTAGATTTTTAGATTTTTTAGGGTCTGTTGTATTTTTTTTTTTTTAATTTTTTTACTTTTTTGTTTTATATAAAATTGCAAAAATGCAAAAAGACAGCAATATATTTTATTTACTAATTAATTCTTATTGGAACATTAGTTTTTTTTTAAATATATTTTTATGCTGCATATACATATATATGTATATATATATTTAATTTTTTTTTGTATATATATATATATATAGATATATATATTTTATTTTTAATATATGATTACTCGTTTGTTTTTTGTTGATTTTTGTTGTTGTTTTACTTTTAATTTATTAATATTATTTTTTTTTCCTTCTTTTATGGTAAGTTTAATTTAGTAGTAGTTGGTTTATCTTGGTGGTGTTTGTTTTTTGCTTCTGTTTCCGTTCTTGTTGTTGTTTTTTTTTTGTCCTTTACTTAGATTTGCTTTGCTGTTAAAATATTAAATATGCCTTTACAGCTTTTCGATTGCTCTCTCGATTTATTCAATCTGTAAATAGAAAAAAAAAATCCGCTTATTAGAATTTATGTAAAGCAATGAATTTTTTTTTATGTTTTAGTTTTTAAATATTTAATTTATATATTACATATATTTAATAAATTTAATTTAAGCAATTATTTTTAAAAATGATGTCTGTAAATTTAGTCTATTGAAGCTTAAGTCCTGTTGTTCCACCGTAATTGTTTAAGTGTAATATGCCAAGCTAATATATAAGTTGTAAGCGCTAAATACTAGAAATTAACTCAATTTATCTTATTATTAGAAAAATTTATATCATAAACCACTAAATATGACGAGATTAATAACCATAAACATGGCACAGAGTCACACAAAGTCGTCAAATGAAACAAAAAGGACGAAAACGACAACAACAACTGCAACAGCAACAGCAGCGCACAAAGTCAATTAAGCGCGAGTTCAATGAACTTCGACATACCCAGGCAACAGCGTCGTTTGGTGTATTTTTTTTTTTTTTTTCTTTTCAGTTCAGTCAGGTTTTTACCCAATATATATTATTTACAGGACATACGCACAGTGCGTTGGAAAATATTATTATTTTCTATGTAAATGTATGCGTGTGTCAGTGCGTACTGACACACGCTTCAACCCTTAAATAAAATCCAGGAAAATGTCTAACGTTGGCTTTGTGTGTGTGTGTGTGTGTGTGTTCATGCTCTAAGCATAGTAAACAAAAATGTTCCCTCGTATATAAATATGTATGTCCTTTTTTCCAAATTAAAATATGCATCTGTCAAGCGAAAAATGTTGGTGACGTATAAAAATGTTGCTTATGATTATTTCAGGAAATGAATTAATTACTTATTTAAGGATACAATTTGCTCGTTTCCATATGAAGTTGTAGACGGAGAGTGTAAATTATGAGTTAAATTAATTTTATAAAACTGTGTGATTCAGCTGTATAGCAGACTGATAATCAGACAAGTCTACCAATAAGTCGAGCGGAAGAGTCTTGCTCTGAAAATACTCAGCACATTTTCGAGTCATATAGAGTACATCTCAGTGCCTTACAGTGCCGTGTGGGAGTCTAGTGAATTGGCGCTCGCAACGCCTAGCCGCAGACAGATAACTTATATCTATGCGTCGGGCGGAAGAGTATTCTTCTGAAACTATGACAGGAGTTACTTTGGTGTTTGCTGTTGATTTTCGGCGTACACTCCCTATAGTTACAAAAAAGGGGACGCGTGCATAAAATCATATCAAACAAGTAAGGAAATTACAGTCGGGCGTAAGCGATTGTAAGAGGCCCTGTACCAGTTCAGGTCGCCTAACAAACACATTCCCGAGCTTATGACCAAGCTTATGACCACTTCCTACAGCACGAATATGTGCCTCATAAAATATTTTTTTTTATGTATCAAAAGAAAAGGAGGGTCGTTCAAATTCAATTGCTTATAAAATCGTCATTTATTATCCGATTTAGATGAACTTTTTGGATTTTGGCTTAAAAGGACGTTAGAAATTTTCCCTCTAAGGGGTGATTTTATGGGGAAGGGGGGAGGAGCAAAATTTTAAAATAAACTTGTAAAAATCCGGAGCAGTCCTAGTCGAATGCAAAAAACACGAAGTCTCTATCTATTACCGTTTCCGAGATCATTTCGTTCATACAGACGGACAGACGAACATGTCTATATCGACTCCTCTATCACTCCTGATCATAATGGGGGTAACTTTGGGGGGTCTCCGACCATTATTTCTACCTGTTACATACATTTGCAAAGAAGCAGTATGTCTGGGAGGTGCAAATTTACTTGAAAGAGAATTTCACAGGTTATGTTCCAGGATAATAGTATCTGATTACACAAAGAGTCCCTGGGCAAGTTAAAACCTATAAGTCAATTGATACAACCACCAATATTGACGATGTTGTCCCTTCTTCTCAAGAATTTCTAAATTCAGACTAAGCGAATTCAAAAATTCTTCAGAAATGTGGACAGCATCGTCAATATTGGTGACTGTTTCAATTGACTATAGGTTCTGGCTTACCACCTTAGGAACGTTCATTAAAAGTCGGTAGTTCTATTATGCCTTAAAGGAATATAAGCACTCCTAATAAGTGTAATGGTACAATGTTACTTGAAAAACAATTTGATAGTATCGATCATTCCCACCGGTCCTGCAACCGGCCAGCTGGCATATATACCGAGAATTCTAATGACTCCAACGGATTTACAAAACAACCTTTCCAACGACTGCTATTTCCCGTGAAAACATTGTTCGCGATTACTATAACCACAAGAGGATGCAGAGATATGAGAAATTTTTTCTACCACTTATATGGGGATGGGACTTGATTCCGATTTTAACAAAAAGTAACCTATGTTCTTTTCCAACGACCCATCTATTTATGTATCGAAAATCATAAAAATTTGCTTAACAGTTTATGCATGATGCGCGCACAAACAAGCAAATATTTCAGTACGATTTTATTATATATATACATATAGACTACCCACATAAAAAAATAGTATTTCGATTCTGTGCTCCAGTCTGCATCTGACAATGAAAGAAATGGAACTCTAGGTGATTCTGAGGAGACGCGAAGGCCAAGAAATAGAAACCAAGCTTATTCTAAGCAACAAAGATTGTGAGTAAATAAAACATAAGGCAATTCAGATGATCCAAGAATGCCAAGAAATAATCGTAAGGTGATTCTGAGGAACTTAGAAGGCCAAGAAAAAAAAGCAAGGGGATTCTGAGGAACTAAGACGGTTGAGAAATGGAAGCAAGGTAATTGTGAGGATCCAAGAATGCCAAGAAATAGATCGCAAGGGGATTCTGAGGAACCAAGATGACTAAGAAATGCAGTTCTGAAGAGCCAAGAAGGCCAAGAAATAGAAAGCAAATCTTAGGAGCCACGAAGGACAAGAAATAGAAAACAAGATGATTCTGAGTAATAAAGAAGGTCAACAAATAGAACGCTAGATGATTCTGACGAGCCAAGAAGGCTAAGATGTAGAAAGCAAGGGGATTCTTAGGAACCAAGACGGTTGAGAAATCGAAGCAAGGTGATGCTGAGGATACGAGAAGGTCAAGAAATGGAATACAACGTGGTTCTGTAAAGAGTTTAAAAACTGATATGTGTGATGTGTGTTTGTTCTTGCTGTCCTCAAAAGCACATGTCAACTTTAAAATCAAAAAGAATGCCGCAGATAGTCTTCATCCCGAGTTTTGATAAAGTTGGATGAACATGCATCTGACGATCACAAAAAAATGTCTTTACTTGCATGACAAGCCGGGCTTTTGTATAATCTCATTTTTAAAGGATCCGGATAAAGAGTTCATAAGGACCTTCATTATATTTTTACGAGCAGTTTTACGCATAAGATTAAGCCGGAAATTTCTGAAATCTTTATTCCGATGTCATACTAATGGGAAATGTTACGCATTTAGTTATATCAGCTCCGTGGAGCAATACCTTTTGTTATGAGCCAAACTCATAGAGCCAGGTATATTCATTTACAGAAGTCTTTGCGGTTTGTAAGCCGTTCGGACGAAAACTGTCAATATATATCGCATATCCGGAAGCCATAGCGCGAAAAATCGCACCAATTCTTTTAATTCGATTAGAGAGGACAATTCAGGTGACTAAAAAATCTTCGAGCTTTATTGGCACTATTCGTGCTGATGGAATCTTGTTGTGGGATATTCACCAATAAAGTCATTTCAATGCTAAACTTCTATTGGATCTCTGCTTCTCTTTACTTTTCTTTTAAAGCATATTTTTCTCAAATCTGATATAATCAGGCTTTATGCTTCTACCAACCCAAATAGTATGTATTAATCTTTCAGATCTGTTGTTCCGGATTGATATGTTCGTAAGAGCATTAAAGATATGTCTAAAACCAAGAAAAAATTTAACTGGAATTAGAAGTTGTTATAAGCTCGCCAAATATTTTTTCGAAACGTGTTGTATATATGGACCTGTCAGCTGAACACTTACTAGTACTAGTATGAAAAAAAATATTGACAAATATTTGAAATACTGTAAGCAAATTGAAACAAATTTCGACGTATTTCATGGAGAACAGATCAAGTTAAGCTACAAAATACTGAAGATGACATAGGCCATGACATAGGCGAGGTGATAAAAGCAGAAAGCCGTGCAAATATTTTATCCGAAAGCTTCCAGTGGATATTTCTAATCTTATATTGAACAGTAATATCGCACAAAAGCATTGGACTAGAATTAGACAATGGTTTTTTAAAGCCAGAGTTCATTTCTATAATCGAGAGATATGGCATAAAATGTTCAGGTGTATTAATTTTAGCTGGAATCACAAGCCTTTAAAAATTGATGTAAGTTAAAAACGAAAATCATTATAAAAGAAAAAGCTTCCGAGTTAATAATTAAAACTATGCAACTAGGGCGGAAAAGGTAAATATTTTATGATAGACCAAATTTGGCTAAACAACTCGTTACGCCAGGAAAAAATTACTATTGAGCCCAACATAACAGCCAGCGGTTTGCATAAAAAATAAATTGTTTATTTTTCATGATTTTTCAAACAATTTGTTGATTGTTGACAGCAAGCTTATATGACGATAACTTATTTCTGTTGATGATATAAGTTATGATTTGAACACCCCTACAGGACAGAGCATTGAGTACGTAATATGTATATCTAACCCATGTCAGAAAAGTTACTACTGATATAACATGTCTTACGAAACAATTACAAAACCTTCGCTTATACAAGATTTCAAATGTGTTCCAAACAGATCTTTTTTTGCTATTTTTAATACCTTACATCACATTAGCACAAGTCATATTACCAAATGTATTACCTTTAAATATGTAGATTCATTTTGTATTTATGTATCTTTTGTATTATTTGCATAAGACACGAAGCGCAACTGCGTGCAAATAATGGCTAAAGAAATACAATACAATGCAAAAGTATACATAAATATGCTTGACTTAGATAAGCCCATTACGCGAATACGTTGCTAGATTTTTTTATGCGACACATTATACAATAGTCGCACGCGAACAAAAATCTGCAAAGTTGTCAAAAACAACCCCCGGAAATCTGTGCAACATTAATATAGTATATCATCAATGTCAGCGCTGACATTTCTTTTTTTTTGTTGCGTTTGTCAGCAAAATTTTGGATTCATTTGTTGGAGGTTTTCATTTTCCTTTTGCTAGCAGCATACAATTCAATAAAACGCTTAATGGTTTGGAATTTAATTAAAACGGCGCCGCATACGAATAATAATTTCTAGCAACATTCATTTTTTTTTTTGGAACATTGCGCATTTTCGGCAGTTTTTGTTTTCCCATTATGAAATTTATTGGCAATTGAAACTGAAATCTGTGCAATTTCATGTTGAGCACACTCAGGGGTGTCATTCTGCATCAGTCGACGGTTATGATTAGATGACAATTTCTCGTCAAGTTGGCAATTTTGTGGATTTTATGTGCACATTTGGATTTATTTTTAGGCGCTGTGCACATACTGTGCTAAACTCTACTCTAGCATTGTGGGTTTCAAACCACTTTGTGAACTTCAGCATGAAATGTTGGAGTAGTCTAGTTGTTTGTATGGAAATACTTAATATAGCTTAGCGAACGGAGTCTATGAATTTCAAATATTAATATGCATTATTACTGATGTGTTGAGTGAAATTTTGAGAGGTTAAAAAAATTTAAATAAATGACAAATGAGCACAGAAAACGTGTATGACGCATCACTATAACCAACGAAGGTTTTTTTTTATCACTCGCACACATGAGTCAGGTCGAAGTCAAGTCAAAGACAAGTTTCTTGCACTATTTCTTGTTTAAATTATTTATAATAGATCAAAAATGCCAAAAAATAGAAAGCAAGACAAGATTCTGGAAACCAAAAAGGTCAAGAAATAGCATGCAAGGATATTCTGGGTAATGAAAAAGGCTAAGAAATAGATAGAGGAAAGCAATACTGAGGAACCAAGAAATAGAAAGCAAGGTTATTCTGAGTAACAAAGAAGGTGAGAAAATAAGAGGCATGGCAATTCTGAGGATCCAAGAATACCAATAAGTAGATCGCAAGGAGATTCTGAGGAACCAAGAAGACTAAGAAGTGGAAAGCAATTCTGAAGAGCCAAGAAGGCAAAGATATAGAAGGCAAAGAAGTTCTGAGTGGCCAAGAAGGCCAAGGAATAGAACGCTAGGTGATTTTGAGGAAGCAAGAGGGCCTAAAAATAGATCGCAATGTAATACTGAGGAGCCATGTAGGCCATAAAATAGAAAACAATTCTGAGGAGCGACGAAGGCAAAGAAGTAGAAATCAATTCTGAGGAGCCACGAAGTCCAAGATTTATCACTCAGGAGGATTCTGAGTGATAAAGAATGCCAAGAAATTGAGTGCAAGATATTCTGAGAAAGCAAGAAGGCCCAGAAATAGAAAGCAAATGGATTCTGAGTAACAAAGAAGATGAGGAAATATAAAGCAAGGAAATTCTGAGAATCCAAGAATAACAAGAAATAGATCGAAAGGTGATTCTGAGGAACCTAGATGGCCTAAAAATGGAAAGAAAGGAGATTCTGAGGAACCAAGAATGCCAAGAAATAGATCGCAAGGGAATTCTGAGCAACCAACAAGACCAAAAAATGGAAAGCTGTTCTGAAGAGCCTAGAAGGCCAAGAAATAGATCGCAAGGTAATTCTGATGAACGAAGAAGGCCAAGAAATAGAAGGCAATTCTGAGGATCCACGAAGGCCAAGAAGTAGAAAGCAAGAGGATTTTGAGTTATAAAGAAGACCAAGAAATAGAAAGAAGGGGGATTCTGAAGAACCGAGAATGCCAAGAAATAGTTTGCAAGGGTATTCTGAGGAACTAAGAAGGCCAAGAAATATAACGCAATGTAATTTTAAGGAGCCAAGAAGGCTAAGAAAAATAACGCTTGGTGATTCTGTGGAGACAAGAAGGTTTTGAGGAGCCAAGAAGACCAGGAAGTAGAAATCAGGAGGATTCTGAGTGATAAAGAAGGCCATGAAATAGAAAGCACAGTGATTCTGAGGATCCAAGAATGCCAAGAAATAGATCACAAGGTGATTCTGAGAAGCAAAGAAGGTCAAGAAATAGATCGCAATGTAATTCTAAGAAGCCAAGAGAGCTAAGAAAAAGAACGCTACGTGATTCTAAGGAACCAAGAAGCCTAAGAAATACAAAGCAAGCTAATTCTGATGAATAAAGAAGGCCAAGAAATATAAAGCAAGGTGATTCTGAAGAACAAAGACGATTGAGAAATGGAAAAGAGGGTGATTCTGAGGAACCAAGAGGCCCAAGGCAATTCTGAGTAGCGAAAAAGGTGGAGAAATGCAAGCAAGGTGATGCTGAGGAAAGGAGAAGGCCTAGAAATGGAATGCAACCTGATTCTGTGTTTGTTTCAGCTATCCCCAAAAGACTATATCAACTTAAAAATCAAAAAGAATGTAGCAGATACCACAGCGAGTCTTCATCTCGAGTATTGGTAAAGTTGGATGAAAAGTGAACAGTTAGCTAAACTACGAATGCCGCAGATGTTAATACCAATTGGCAATATTAATATTAATTTGAAATGCACTGCTTTGGAAGACTACGTGCTTATTACACAGTATCCATAAAAGTACTTACTAAGTGTCTGCCAGTCCATATGAGCAACAAGAACTTGGAGTCTTTAAAAGAAAGAGTGTCCAAGAAATCATATTCAGATTCTCCATTGTAATAAATAACAATCTTCGTACGAAACTTGCTAAGCAAAAGAAAGAAACTCAATTAAATTCAGGTAGATCTTCATTTCCAATTAAAAAAGTTCTGTAACATACAGAAACCGATGATTCGAAATTTGATCCAGTAGATCTTATTCAAACGATCAAAGAGGAATTATATAAAAAACTAAGAACTTTTTAAAATGGATTAAAAAGGTGACAGCATTCCACAAAAAAAAAAAAAAAAAATGGTTGCTGAATTTAAGGTTTCATATATTTTAGCTAGAAATGCATTAGTTTATCAACCAACACGGTATATGATTTCCAGAACAGAAAATGTATGTCCTTCTTGATTTTTACTATGAATGCGACCAATGAAGAAGGACTTTGTTTCTGATAAACAAGTTGATTAATTAATTTGATTGAGGAAACTTAAATCTTAGTTTCCAAATTTAAAAAAAATTTATTAAATATATTTCCTGCAATAGAAAATATCCTCTAAACACAAATCTTCTCTTCTTCAAAACACTCTCTTATACTCATAAATCGCTCAAAGGCTTCTTCCAAATGAGTTTCTTTAATTTAGTTACAGTGTACAGCATTTTGTTCAGTGTATTATTTGTATGGCAAATTATTCCAATTCATTTGATAAGAGTTGAGGTAAAACGAATACAATTTAACAGCTGTCACATTCAATGTATGCAAACGGGTGGACATAGACAAGTGAGCAAACCGTAGGGGGAAACAGCCATACATAGAACTCTAGTTGCGTGCGATACTTTTTATTGTATCTGCGATAAAAAAATTTGATATGCATAATTATGCGCAGTGAAGCAAAAAAAAAAAAAAACAAAAAGGTTTTTGAAATATATGTAGCTACTGATATTCCAATGCCACCATAGGCAGCACGTTTTGCAATTATCATAAATATATATACTAAGTATAAATTTTAAGTGTTTCGGGTTTTATACCCTACACAGATTTGTAACTGTATATGTGCAAGTGATGCTTGAATTTGTATAACGAAAGGATGCATTGGCAAATGTTGAATGAGGAATTAAAAAAATAAAATGTTTTATATAATCTAGTATAAAAATAAGTAATTCGAAATTGTTTGAGGTTAGAGTGATGGAATTTTTTTTCTATCGTATATTGATTCAAAACCAATGAAGGCTACAGCATTAATCTTCAGAAGTGTTCTTTACGAAAAAGTAAACAAGCCAGAATTAGGTTCAGTTTATATACAAAACACAAATTTAGGATTTTTTGAGTAAGCTACGATGATGTAGCTAGCAGCTACAATGCTGTACGAAGTCCTTTGGGGACAGCTCAAATCTGATTAGAGCGACAACAACTGCAATAGAGATGCCAGCAACAACAACATTGTCATCATTGCCACCCGCTAATTTCAGTTTGCCTCTGTGAGCGTGGATTCCACATTGGGCGTGCTGGATTAGGCTCAGTATATCCAGTGCAAAATCAGAAGTGAGCTTGATAACTTCAACGTTATTCATAATTCCGTAGGAGAAAAATCATTAATTGGATGTGGAGAGATCGTAACAGTGGCCCTCTACTATCTAGATGCCTAGCCTCTCACAAAGCGAAAATACTGGCGACTGGTTCTCCGATGCGCTATCATTTTAGCCGCAAAGGAAGTTCATCCTGCTTAGACCTTGCTCGATACCAAGGTATTCCCGATGGACTGTTAAATATGACGTATAACTGGGAGGTACATAGTGACCACCTGAGCTAATTATTAACATGCACACTCAATCCACAGCTTTTATGCCTCAATACAGTATTCTCTCTGGACATTCATCTATTTCAAGGTTCTAGGGGAAGCTCGAAGAGTTGATCCATTTGAATATGGAGCTGAAGACAGCTCAGGATATAGATGTTGCAGTTGATCTTTTTACCTCAAAAAATATATAATGCAGCAGCTTTGTCGGGTCCTGCTGTCAGCGATACAAGTCCTTCAACTCTATATTTTCTTAATAGTGAGAAAAGGAACTTTATTTGGCTCAAGAGACGGAGCAGCGACGGAGATTTATTCGCATCCACCTTTCAGAGGATAATGCTTTATAGTCGGCTACTAAAAGAGTCACTTAAGTTCCAGAGATAAGAATATTTTAAGAGAAAACTCGATGCAATGAACAAAACAATGGACTCGGGATAGCCGGAGTAGAATGGGGAAACTTTTGGCCTACACCTGGAAACCGGATTTTGCATTTCAACACATCATCTGACGAAGAGATAATGGAAACTGAAAGGGCTCTGGATACACCCTTACAGTTGGACCTCCCTATCACGTCTAGTCAATACTATCAAACGTCTGCCGATAAAGAAATTCCGGGCCTGACAGGATATGTTACTTCAACCTGAAGGTTCTGCAGAAGCGAGCGATCCTTTTTGTTGTATTGATTTTTAATGCAATCCTTAAGAGGCTGGATCCAGAGTCGTACCGACCAATCGGCCCACTTGTAATACGGCTTGCCAAGCGTGTCTATCTTGGAGAAATCTTACTAATCCACTAGTTTGGCTACAGGAAGGGGCACGGCGCTATTGAGCAGATTCACAGGGTGGTGAATCATATCCTTAAGGCATATGAAAAAAAAGATTACTGTAATGGTGTCTTGGTTGACGTGCAACAGGCGTTTTATGGTGTATGGCACATGGGAATATTTGCAAAAATCATGAGAAACCTCCCAGTCGCATTTTAACTCCTCTTCTGTTCGTATCTGCGAGATTGCTAGTTCTAGACAAAAGTTAGAGATAAAATTTGCCTCCACATACAAAGCGTGCTCGGCCCAATGCTGTACAACATTTGCACCGTGGATGTACCAATCCCGGCAGTACCTCCAGAGGCAAATCACTGTTCGCCTTTTACTCCAGTTTGGTAACACGAGGTAGCCAGATTTTTTCCAAGCCATTGGAATATTAATGTTAACGAAATAGCAGACGCATTGGCCCTCTGATACCCTCTGCGGTCTGAGTCGGGTTCAGCAAAAACAATCATTGAAAACCATTTAAGTTTGAATGACTTTCAGTATTGGACACGGTATTCTGTACTTCGACAAGCTAAGCAACTTCTGCCACAAAAATAAACAAATATCAGAGGAGATGTAAGACTGCTCATGTATCATCTTACGGGCCATCATCGATTGAGATATCATCTCAAGAAAATGGGTCTTTCAGCAGTTACTGAGTGTAGAATCTGTTTCTGAAAAGCAGCTGAAAAGTTATTTCCTAACAACCAACTCTGTAAGGCAAGCTAAGACAAAAATCGGTAGGGAAGAAACCAATAGGAGGCTTCTTTAACCAGCCATAGAGTCAGCTCCTCTCGGCTTCTTAGCTTTGGTTCAAAATTTTACCTCTTTCAACTAAAAAATTTTTTTTTTTTAATATAGATCAGTGTAGGGCAAACCAATTTTTTATTTTGAGCTCTTATCATTGAATCTTTCCTAAAACTAAAAATAATTTCATTTGCAATAAATTTGTTGCATCTAGCGAATATGTTGCAGCGCATTTGAGTTACGGTTTCACCGAAGCTAATGACTTTTTGCTTTCCTTTTTTTTTTTTTTTTTTGCTGCATTTACCCCTCATACACCACATAGTAGCACGTGCAATTATTACACCCTCCGCAGCAATAGCACAACCCCCTGTGACATATGTGAAAATGAGGTCAAAAATATCGGCGCAAAAGTGTCAATTACACGTTTCATTTTTTTTTATTTATTTCTTTTTTTTTATTCGTCATTATTTCATATACTTACTACCGCTTGCTATCTCTTTCTTACACAAGAACTTTCTGTCACATCTTACACTGTCACGCTACATGCTCAGAGGGGGGGATGCCAACTCTACTCAACTCTACTTTTGTGCACTGCATACCGTGTCCTGAAAATGCCGTTTTGCCGGCAATTATGCTGCGTGTGTGTATATGTGCGTGTGTTTATTTTCATGTTTTTCTTCACGCTACTTTTTTTTTATTTTGTTTTTTTGTTTGGTGTCGTCTTTATTTCTGTGCGCCCTTTCAAGTGTGTTTACTTAAACACAAAACACAGCAAGGAACAGCAAGGCAGCACACCAACAACCGCCCTTCCAATTGCTTTAGAGTCTAGTGTCACTTTCCCTATCTCGGTTTTTTTATTTTTGTTCTATCCTCTCTTTCTCTCTATTTACTGCTCCACATCCTGCACGCTCTTTCTGTGCCATAGCAAAAGGAGATTCTCTGGGTTCATTGAACGTCAGTCACTTCACTTCATGTCACAGCTCAAGTTGCATGGCTGTTAAAAGAGTTTTGCTTGTTGCTTCTTTGCATGCAATTTGCTTTTAACCGAGTCGCTCATTCTACTTTTCATTGTTGTTGTTACTTTTTAGAGGTTTATCAGCTGTTTAAATTTTTATACCCTATGCTGAAGCGATAAGGCTTATGCGAATGTATGTAAAAGGCGGAGAAAGGTGAAAGAAGTGTTGATCAACATTAAAAATTGAGTTGAAATAGACATGTCCGTCTGTCTGGCTGTTTGTATGAAGAATGAGAACTTGGAGACTATAAAAGATAGACTTGTATTCAATGTACGTGCTAAGCTTACTTTCTCAAAGAAAAGTTGGCACTTATACAGACAAACATAAAATGTTGAGTTTTTGTGTAAAAAAAAATTTCGTTATGGTTTAGATCCTAAAAAATGAAGTCCACACGTATCCGGTTAGGAATGAATCAAATAAATTTAAATTTCTAGTACAATATCTTGACGTCAAGCAGACTCGACAGCAGTTTTTTTTGTATGTGTTTATATGAAATGCCAAATCCACTACTAAGCAGTTCTGCCTGCATTATCATTCACTGCATTACTGACAACGCCTATTATTGCTCTTGCGCTTATTTAAAATTAAATGAAAAAGATTTGATTTGATATTTTGAAAACGTATTTCAAAGATTTGCAAATGAACCACTTTGAAATATTTAATTTCAGACAGAACTAGAAGTTCCCGGCATGCATCGCTATATTTCATTAAATGATAAACCATGGCTGTCAAATATTGTGTCCCAAATTGTGCTGTATCTCCTATGACAATATTCTCTTACACACTCTGATAAGCAACCTGTGCCATTGACATCATCAACTTATTTAGAGCCAGATTATATAGAAATTGAAGAAGAGATCGATGATACTTCTTCGGAATTTGCAACTAGTCAAGTAACAGAATGAGTTAAACGACTTAGAGACTTAAGTTTATGGAAAGAATCTTCGGAGATTTTGGCATACCGTCTGTATGAGAATAATTTCCTTATATACGAAAATTACATTTCGTATTCGTGATAAAGATGTTTTAACATATGTTGCCACTGAAAAAAATTTCCTGTAATGACATATTGGCGATAGCAATAAGTGGAGTTGGAAGTGTGTACTGTTACATAACGAGAACAAATATGTATGCACACCTATTGGACACTCAAATGTTCTGATAGAAAAAATACAAATATTTCTTTGGTACTGGAAATACTTTAGTATGTAGATTATCTTTTAGGACAATAAGCAGTGTATACACTCTTATATACACACAATGCGAACCTCGCTGTTCGCTGTGCAAAATTCTCTAGATGAACTACTCAAGATAGCCTTTGCTGCTTCGCAACTTTATTAGAACTAATTTTATTTGCAGTTTGTATCTATTTTAATACTATTTTAAATTGTTTATACATATTTTAATGTTTTTTTATATAAATATAAACTATTAATTGTATATTTGAAATGTGTGCGCTGCACAGATCGTCCTGTCATTGTCGCCAACACAGATTTTATGAATGATCGTAAATTATACGACCTCTGCGATAAACTGTAATATGCTGTTGGTCTGCTTGTACCCTTGTACACATGGTGGTTTATATTTTAACAACCTCATAATGTAAAGGCAGCAGGAACAATATGTTTAAATATGTTTAAACAAGCGGGTTATACTTAAAATCCATATCTATATGTATAATATGTTTGTGGAAAAGCCGTAATAAAAATAATCATTTGATTGAAAAGTGTGGCCATCAATAGAGTCACTAGCTGTTGGCAAGACATATTAAATGAATCTACTTTTGGTAAATCGAGCTCGAAAAGTAATGCCATCGCTTCATAATAAACTCGACGATGAAACAATTTGTTTAAAGTTTTTTTAAGTATTAAACAAATTTCCTGAGCTATGTGTTAAAAGAGTTAAAAGCGGCTATTTTTGATGACCCGCAGATTAGACGAATCCATGAATGAATTCTAAATGGGAACATAGAATCAGAAATCAGAAAACTATTTACAATTCTTACAGGAGAATTTGAGCATTAAAGTTCTTGAATATCTTAGAAATTACAGTTAGGAGCATGTCTAAAGATTTGACTCAAGGAAGATAGGACACCCATTTGTTGGCATATTACTGCTGAAATTTTTTCCGTAATTTAAAGCAAGCACTTCATTGAAGAAAGTTCTATAAGAGACAACCTTGTTTGTGTGTGTTTGCTTCAGGACAAGTTCTGTAAAGCTTGTCCCAAATCGTTTGTTGTGTCGCAAAACATTAATTCTGTACGTAAACTTACAAAGCAAGATAGTCATGTGACATACCGTAAGCGAGAGACACCTTTGAAAATTACTGTAGAAACTCTTATAAAGCTGTTACGAAAAAAAGAGCTATGCACATTATTTTAAGTTATTAATGAAGAATATTTTTAAAAATAAAAAAAAAAAACATTTTTGATTAGAAATATACCCGATGTATTACTGAAAAAAATTAATTCCAGGATTCGCATTCGCTTGAATTTCACTTCAATTTCACTTTATGATGAGCTCGTTCCTAGTGATTTGCAGTTCGCTTGAAATTTAGTCAGCGATAAATATGCCTCTTAAAAACATTTTGTATATAAAATGTCTATTTTAATTGGTTTTAAATAATAAATTATCTTTTGATTAATTCAACCCATAAAACACTAATTTAAATTTGGCATTCACTGCGAACAGTTAGAGCGTCTTCCAATTCACTGGTGGAAATGTCTTTAAACAGAATTTTGAACTTGGTTTCTAAGATTTAGTTATTCATTTAGTGCAACGATTGGCGACAATTTAACTTCGGTCAGGTGGCAACACTCTAAATGAGTTGCTCTCTAAGTTGAAGTCGTAGTAAAATAACACAAACAATAAAAATGTAAGTCTGAGTGGTTTTGCAACGAGTCTGAAAGGAGGATTTTTGTATTAAACGCTTTCAAAATGCACCAAAAATTGTTTGTTCACATTATCTGTAGCCATTCATATTGCAACATATAAGTGCTCAAAACTGCTAGAGTTGTCAAGTAAGCTATTTAATTTGGCGTGCAACAAATAAAAATTTATTTTGCTTGAAAACTACAAAATTGAATTCACATTATTCAATTAATTAAATTAATTTAATTAAATACTGTGCAAACTTCAGGTAAAACTTTTTGCTAACTTTTTTTCTAACTTTTTTCCAACTTTTTTTAACTTTTTTCTAACTATTTTCTAAGAATAACATTCTTAGTTCCGATTCCAATGTTCCACCTTTATGAAATACCAGAGGTTTTACTTTATGAGTTTAAGTTCAAATTTAAGGAAGTGCAATTGATTTGTATGGGGGTTAAACTTACTACTGGTCCGATATGGATCTATATGTAATATTTTATTAGTATTTTAATAAAATACACCAAATAATGAAATTTTTAGCTAAACAAATAAATAAGAAGAACAAAATTTATTTATATAGAAAAACTCAGAAAGAAGGAGCATGTTTATATGGGTACTACTCCCGAAAGATGGATTGTTACTTTCATACACATTTTATTGGTTCAATTAGACTCTTATGAAATTTCTTTTTGAATTGTGTTAATTCAGGCGGGACAGAATTATATAGGGACTATCACCGAACCGTACCAAATTAGAATATTTTATAAGGATTATCATTTAAAAAATTGTTTTCATAAAATACTCAGAATAGGAAGTCGGTTTTTATGGTAAGTAAAGAAAAATAAAACGGTTGCACCGATTTGTTTATAAAAATACGGACGAATAGTTCTTCACCAGCACAGTATTGTCTCATATATATCGGCGGAAATAATAGGTTTTTCTTGTACAATATTTGTAATAAGTCTTATAACACTCACCACTTCCACTGATCTATTAAGATATATGTTTTAATCAACACTCAATATTATAAAAGAAAGCTAGCTGTATGTATATATATTGTACCGTTACACTATATTGCACTTTATTATGAATACTATATGCTATATGCTATATGCTGCGTTTGCACTGTACTTTATTATGATTCACTGCAATTTAATAATTTAGAAATACACGATTTCCATTTCATTCCTTGCTATACAATATTTTGCAAGGCAATGCACAATTCTAAGCGGTACTAACGAGACTTCATGACTGTTGTAAGCGTTATAAGCATCTAAATTCGCAGTTTAATTTAAATGCAACGTAAAGATAGACAAGAAAGACAAATGTAAACACAGAAATATACCATATGGTTGGTCTGTTTTTCTGTACGACTAACTGAAAACATTTAATCAAATATTATTACGATATAGTTTTTTTGAGAAAAGCAGTTCTTCGGACTTGAAATAAATGACAGCTGTTTTGCTTACCACGGTCAAGACTTGAATTGCTAAATATTTTTACAATAGGCGGCGGTTAGTTGAAAAAAAAATGAAAAAAACAGCAGACAGTTAAGCTTATTATGGCAAATTGTTTGTATTAGTTTGTAATAATTTGTACAAAATGGAACCATTTTAGTAGCTGTTATGATGATGGAAGTTGATGAAAAAGAAGTTGAAAGATTCCATTACATAGATGGATAGATGGATGGATAGATAGATAGATAGATAGATAGATAGGTAGATAGTTAGATAGATACAAACACACATACGCCAAGCTAATAAAAGTGTGTTAAAAAAGAAGTAGAATCGAGACAAACAAATACAAAAGTTGGTACCTCTTTCATGGCATAATATCAATGTCAATTATGAACTACATAAGACCTTGATTGACGAGAAGGTCTAAAATAATTTAAACAAATATTAAATCCGCCCAATTATGTTCAATATGTGTAGTAAAGCCTTTGCAAGTTATATAAATTGCTGATATGAATTGTGAAATTTTTATACCAAAGCCTGAATCTCTTCAGTATGATGTGAGTCCACTTCACGCATGGATTGGTTTCTTAAAAATTACAAATAAATATCCTCACGAAAAATTTTTTTGGTATGTAAATGGTATATTTAAAGCAGATTTTGGTCAGAACTTGGACTACACGTCGACAAACTAAAACAAAATGGAGATGGAAGAAGAAACTTTGCAAAAACTGAAAAGCTGTCCTTAATATTTAATTTAGATATGCAGACGTTCTGCACAATTTTCATAAAATATCAAAAGCTTTGTCTGGCATATGGCTATGGTATACTACATCGATGCAAAAAAGTTTCAAGTATGTATAATGTGAAATCAGAGCCTTCTTGTATTTAAGTAGTACCCTATATCAATCACAGGGCATATTGGCATGCCGCCCCACAACCATTGCCGCTTCAGCTCTGCCTGTTAGCTGTATGGGCGAAAAGGCGTCGAAGGCTCTTAAGAAGCACTATAAACTGAACAGAAAAATACACGTAGGGAAGAATAGTTGCGACAATAGTATGCATTCACAGTTCTTAAGTTTATGTCTGGCTAAAAAAAAGGTTTAAAACAAGAAAAATTCTGCTCCGAAGTAAGTCGTTGCACTTCTGAAAGTATCAACTTTGGCATCTAGTGGCGAATCAATGGTAGATGAGAACGCTGATGACTCAGACATGGATAAAACCTTTAACGATATTGATAATGAAGACTGTTTTCATTTAGAAATCGAATTAAATTACTTAAAAAAAATATATTAAAAGGGTTTTGATTAAACTTTTAGCTTGGCTGTCACAATCCAGCCCTAATGCGTAACATTTTTCAATGCGACTTTTCATGGAATTGAATTCCTATTAAAATATTTATGTATAAATATTTTCATCTTATTTGCATTTTGCGAATTCATTGAAATCGTACGATTTCGTTTGAAAGTGCTCCCACAAAACGTAAAAAAAATTTCTATCGATTTGTTTCATTTCTAATGTTAATGTTTCGGTTGTTATCGGTTATCGGTCTAAGCAAATCGCAATTTATTTTGCTTATGATTGCTTTTACAACTTAAAAAATTTGAGGAAAACTTATTAAATAATTATTTAATATTCGAAATCAGTATCAATTATATTAAAGAGTATAACAAAATAATCTTAAAAGACTACAGAATGAACCATAAATACTTTCAAATGCAAGTAAGTAGTTATTTGTACTTTTCAATCCACTTGCATAATTAATATCGATTTCTTAGGTGCACGATTTTTGCGATTTAAATAGTAAAACGATTGCGAAAATGGATGCAGATGAAAAGGCTTTGAGAGTACGATATTTAGCAAACAGTGCGTTTGTCATCGTCTTGAACCAAACATATTTGGTTGAAGAAGTAAATGGAGAACGACCGGGTTGGAATGAATAGTCATAGAGAGATATTTGACTGACACGCACAAGATCACAGCAGCTGGTGCACCTTGCTAAGTACGAACATGACTGACAATTGATTTCGGGATATATAAGTAAATGGGTGGTGGATTTTAAAAATAGTCTTCTCGAACTCATCATATTGGTTTGATGTATGCTATTTATTATTGAGGCTAATGTAAATCAGTTGTGCTGGTTGATATTTTTTTCTTACTGTTCTGTCAGGCTTGCCATCTCTCTAAGGATTTTTTAATTATTTTAAATATATTATTTATTCGAGTTGAACTCAAGTTAAAAATTCTTAACAAAAATACGCTTCAAATACTCTTGTGGCACATTTTTTATGTTTATACAATTTCCATATAAATTCTAATTCTAAACATTCTCCAAAGAAGTATTCACGTACATTCTTTTAAAATTTTCATTCATTAATTTTGCCAACTTTAAGACATTAAATTTACTTAAGTTTTTCGCACGGTGTATAACAGTTGCACGAATAGAATATAACAAATGCGACAATGCCATTCATTATTATAATTTAAATCATGCGCACTTGTTAAAGCACCCATTACCGCATGCATAGGCAAGGGTTCGAATGTGTCAAGCCATATAGTGCCATAACAAACTTGACCTTTGAATACACTACACACATATATATATATATATATATATATATATATGTATAGAATAATATTTAATTGCTTAGCCAATTATAGAAGGCGTTGTAAAAATCGGTGGTCTTTCGTAATATATAAATATTTCATAAATAGCAAAAAAAAAAATCCAATTACAAGCCTAAAAATATGCAACAAAGTAAATATATAGAATGGGACTTCTAATACACTACAATAACTTGTATACTAAGCACACAAACACACACACACACAGACAAATGCTTAATAGACATGTGTTACACCCACATACAAAAGCATTAGACCGACAAACAGACAGACAGACAGACAGACATACAGACTCAGAGACAAACAGCTACAAAGTCGAATGGGGCGAATAGTCAAGCAGACAGGCGAATAAGGTCAATTATAGTCTTTGGTGAAAGCTGTTCCTCAAAACTTGGCAAGAGTCTAGGGTTGCACAGACGCCATCAAACCACATTAGCATCGCACTACCTCTCAACACCCCTTAAGGGAAGCCGGTGGTTGCATGTGAGTATGTACATAGTTTTATTCTGTAGTGTGCCCGTGCGCCCCTTGCGCCCTATTTGCTGCTGTTGCTGTTGCCTTTGTATTTTTTAGTATATCCTCGTGCCGAAAGGAAACAAAAAGTTGAATTGTTTAAGTTGCACAGAAGCTTTGATATGCTACATGTATACTGGAAAACTAAGTATTTACAAAATAAAATTGTATGAAATATTCTTTAAGAATTAGAGTGCCATGAACCAAAGATTTGTATGAATGCTTAAGTAGTCCGAAATGAATTAAGATGAGTCGTGGTAAGAATATTCATACCAATTATAGAAATTTTATAAGTAAAAATCTTTTGCATTAAAAAATTCAACGATTTGTGTGGAACATCCACAACAAATTTGCCATTTTACAGATATTCTTATTGCTTTGTAATTTCGAACTAAGATACTTCAATCTATACTTTAATGTGTTCAGAACATTTTAAAAAACTGTTATACCTGCTTACACATGCTAAATGTGTAGGGTATAAATATAAAGGCTTGGTTACTGCCGGCAAGGAATGTGTCCACATTAGAAAATACAGCGCAAAAAAAAAATAAAAAAAAAAAGGACAAGAAAATTTAATAATAAAAAAAAATATATAACAACTACAACTTGATTTGCTGTTTTCAACAATGATGACGACGGTTGTGGTTGTTGTTGCTTTTGTGGTCCCTTGACAATGCCACACATCCATATGTAGAGAGTCCAGTTCTGCCAATGCTTCGAGGATTTTACATCGCATCCCAGAAGTCTTTGGAAAAAAAAGAAATTATAAAAAAAAAAAGAAAAACAAGTTCAAACGAAAGGCACAAACTTCGCATGAGGGTTGTACTCGCATGGAAAATGTTTTAGCTTTTCTTTTTTGTACTGGAAAATTTATTCGCGTTTTTGTTGCTGCTGTTGTTGTTGTTGTTGCTGCTTTTATGGCGTATATTGATTACTACAGCGCACAATCTCCCTTTTGTCTCTATAGTATCGCGAGTTTTTCCGAGGGTTGTTAACTGCTGTCTCAAGCATTCATGTGCAAAAAAAAAAAAAAAAATATGAGAAGATAGTTGAACCCCCTTTGCAATTTTCTAGATTGAGTTGAGTTGCCAACAGAGCATACTGCTTTAAGTATGGTATGTGGCTTGCATAGTATTGTGTGGGCTTTAAAGTGCATATATATCTATGAAATACTTTTAGTGGTGTGACTTAGCAACATTTACTAAGAACTCAATTAGTAAATAATAATAATTGTTGTTATTTGAACTTAATAAGATGAGTTCTAAGTAAATGTTAAAACAGCTCAGCATTATTCAGCAGAATTATCTAATAATAAAAATAGTTTTCATAGAATTTCTAACGGGAAAATGTGCTATAAAAAGCTTAGATTGGATTGATATTTCGATATATTTGAAAATTGCGACAATTACCGCATTGATTTCAGTACATATTATCTGCAGCAAAAATGACAGAGTCTAATTATTAAAAGTTGAAAGCTCTAACTTTTAAAGCCTCTAAGATATAGATATAAGTATAAACAGATGTGCAGAAGGACATATTCACAGAACTTAACTGGCGCAGCTATGTCACCATTTTGCTCTCTTTTTGTATAGGATAAAGCATCGCCAAGAAACAAACTGTTATTCTAAGTCTAATTTAAGAATATTTAATATATCATTGCATGCTACGATTGCAATTCATGGTGTTTCTCTTCTATAAGACCACTTCACAAAATGTATCCAGTAACACTAGATTGCTCTTGTACCAGCTGTTACTTTCTATTGCATGGATATGGCTTGGTTTTTGAAAATAAAAATCAAAGTCCAGCCAACTATTCCCTCAACACACACTACCCGTTCACACTCTGTGCTGATGACGCTCTGTCCGATCACACAATATCTCTCAGCATACTCCTCGAAACTTCCCACTCACACTATCTACATAACACTCTCCTCACTACATTCACCAACCCATTACACTTTACATCCATCGCACCATAACGAAGAATTATAATTGTTTTTATATAAATAAAAAATGGACTCATCACTTTCATCTATTCATCACACACTCTCTCTCTCTCTCTCTCGTAACACATCGCATAAATATTTTACAAGATCAGTCTCTGATACTCATATGAAATATGTTAGAACTATCTGAGAATTATAATTGCTTATCATACTGCACGGAAACTGTATAGTAAGCCATTCTGCAGACCAATCTAACAAATATGGAAATTTTCTTGTCATTTGGTGAAGGGTTTTTGGGGAATAGAGATACAAATTTAGTTTGTGTTTAATCGGTCACGAACTATAGTACTTGGAAGACTGTGAACTGTAGCACTTTCATGGTCATACATTGCAACTTGTACGGGAAAACCATCTATATAAAGGCATAAATATTGAAAGCCGAACTTAGTTGATGAAAAAACTAAATCAAAGAAAGTCAATGAAATTTGTTGTGTAAGATGATCTGCTATACTTTAGATTTGATTTAATTCGAAGTTACATGCAGTGGAACTTTGTTTAGTTTGCATTGAAAGTCAAATCTATTTAATATATAGAATAAGGAATGTTTGTATGTCTGTATTGTATTATTGCGTGGATTTATTTCTGCTTATTGTGTGCTTTATGGACTACTTTGGAAAGTTATGGAGTACACTGCCGCGCAAAAAATAGGCATAGTACATCAATATGATCCACATCGCGATGGAAATTATAATTCGCAAATAGTTTTACATACAATTTTTTTGTGGTAATTATAATTCTCAAATAGTCTCAAATATTTCATATAATATTTCATATCAGTCTACAGAAGTGGGTGATTGTGATAGGCGGTAAGATGTGTGTAAGTAAGTATCCAGGAGATAGAGTGTGATGAGAACGTGAAAGTGATAGGACTATTTTTTTTTTTTTGATTAAAAGCACTAATAATTCGCGGCTATGATGTGAGGGTGAGAAATTGACAGAGCTGTTCGGACAGAGCTGTTGAGTAAAATATGCTGAACTAAATTTCTTGGCTTTCTTCAAAATTCAAACCATAGGCGGCTGAAGATTCTATATTGCAACTGATAAACTTTGCTGCCTACCTTATGCGCAGAAGGTGACAGGTGGCATGTATCAAAGCAATCTAGATTTACTGGATACATGTTAGACTTATGAAATAAAAAAACCATAGGGATACATAGCAGAGCATGTTGGGTCGGCTAATAATAGTAGCATGCCATGATAAATTAAATCAAATTAGACTTGAAAATTTGGATTATCAGCGTTGGCTTACGTATAAAAAAAAAAAGACAAAGAAGGGGTGCAGTAACGCAAGCCGACTCCAAAAAATTTACTCAACATATGTCACACGTTTTAGACTGTGAGTTGCGTTGTACCTCCATTGAGCCTTAAATATTTATGGGGCATGTAATTCTAACTGAATCCGTGTGGTATATTTTATTGTGATTAATTTAAGATACAAAAAAAAAAATTTGTTGCGTCTCAAGCTAAACTAAAACACAATAACACTTTTTTTTACAAAAAATACATGGAGCAGGAACAGTTGTTTGTGGGTGCTACAGCTTATATTGGTTCGATATGAACTTAGGTGTAATATATCATTTGAACCAGTATACAACATATTTTACGCTTTAAGATAAAATATCCAAAACCAACAAAATTTTCAAAATAAAAATTCAGATAGGAAGAGTTTTAATTGGTAATATCTCTTAGCGAGAGATTGGCACGTGCATTGAATACTTTTTAATTGAAGAACGAATAGTAGAGACTGAAAATGCAAACACTTAAGCTCTAATTTTTATAGTCTTCAAGTTTTTGTTGTTCATACGGTCAGCCAGTTAGACGGACATAACTTTTTGTATAGAGGCTAGTCCCTTTACTAATCCTATCTAAAACTTTAATATAGTATTTTATTATGATTCACTTAAAATATACGAAATATACAAAAATTTACTAAAACAACAATTTAAAAAGCTTCATACAAAAACTCAAAAAAATGGGTAGGTGCCTATCACTTCTCAGGGCGTTAAACTGGACACCTTCATTAAGTACAAAAAATCTGAAGAAGGAACCTTGGAGGCTTTATCTCTTCTAATTTCTAAGTACTTGATGCTCATATAGATAGCGTGACTGACGGACATGCCTAGATCGGCTTAATTTTTTATATGGAGCTTATACTTTTAAGTGGTTCGATTTGGATCTTCATGTACGTACATTGAATAAAAGTTTTCTGAAAAAGGATTACAAGCATCTAAATCTTGAAACTTCGAGGCTCTATCTATTTTAAAGTTTTTTTTTTTTTTTTTAATTCCTTAATACTTTAATTTTTATAACTTAAAGTATTACTCCTAGTTGAAGCATAGGGCGAAATAGATAGTCAGAAGGAAAGGCAGGCCTATATAGACTCGACTTTTGATGCTGATCAAGAATATTAATACTTTATAGAATCTTTATAGAATCTGTCTCGCCTGCTTCTTTCTGTTTCATAGAAGTTCTATTTTCTGTGCAATCAGTTCATTATCCTTTTTTTTTTTTTTTTTAATTTGCATTTTAATTAATAATATATGAAATGACGATTTATTTAAACAGCGTCGCAGTCAGTGATTATAGTTCAAATCAGATTAGTCAAATGTTTTTTGCGGCATTGGTTAGTTCTTATAATTGAAATCCTTTAGTTAGAACAGAGGTCACATAAACCAATTTTAGCATTTTAATCCGAAAGTTAACTTTTATTTAAACTTAATTCCCTGCAATTAATAAAAAAAAAATACACAACTGCAAGATGCAAATAATTTAAATATATCAGCTTATAAAAAAAAAAACATAATTTAAGAACATCATTTTTAATATTTTAAGTCATTTATAGATGCTTTAATATCCATTTAACTAATTTGAGAAATATTTTTGCTAATTTGAAAAAAAAAAAAATTCAACTCCGATTTATAAAGCATAAAAACATGAACACATATGCTTAAAACTTTATGCAAGACTTTTTAAATAAATTTAATTTCGATTTTCTTTTTCGAGAATTTCCGGTAACATATTATCCAAAGAAACTTTTCTGCTATACATCTCACACTTTTGCTCTGTATGCGCTTCTCATAAACTTTTCTGCGCTCATGTATATATGTCTATATATATATATAATTGAACAATTATTATAATTGCATAGATTACAGTTATTCATTATTCTGATTTTCTGTTTTTTTTTTTTTTTTAACATATTGTACACTGAAAAAAAATCACAGTTCATATCTATGAATTTTTAGGATCTCTCCTAAAAAAAAAAAAAAAAAAAACAACAACAACTATTTGATTACTTACATATATATATATATAATATATATATCTTGTATCAGCCATTCGATAAATTAAAGTTAATTGATTGCAATTACCCCGCACCGCTCCGAATTACTAACGAACGACAAACGAAAAGGCGTCGTTGTAAGTGATTAGTTGTCGCTTTGTTTAAGAGAAGATAGTGTTAGAAGAACCGTTATATACTCGTAGATCCTTTAGCGTATACTATATCAAGTATCAAGTTGCATGCGTAAGCGAGCGAGATAAAGCGAGTATTAAAACGCGACGTTGTCGACTTTGGAGATTTAGTTTGGAAAAAAAATCTAACAGATACTTTTTGCAAGTTGCCCGAAAAAGATGCAAACCAAAAAAATAAACAATTTTTTTATAATTTGCTTTAACAAAAATTGACTAGAATTTGAACACAATTTTTTTTTTTTTTTTTTTGAATACTTTTCTTTTAAGCGATTAAGATACAGATATATGTAAATGTATCTGCAAGTTTTTCTCACTTATATATTGCAATTAACCCAAGTTGGAAAAAGTTAAAAAAAATTATAGTTTTTTTTTTTTTTTTTGTTTAGAGCATTTGTAAACTTTTGCTCGATTTGTTGTTTTGCTTTTGATGTTGTTTGTGGTTGTTGCTGCGTTTGTTATTCGGTTTCTTTATTTGTTGCAGTTGTTGGTGTTGCTATTTATTGTTATATTGTTTATATATATATAGATGTATATATAAATATATAGATGTATATAATAATCTTTTCTTGTTTTTATTTAATTATTTATAATTATTTATTTATTTTTTTTTTTTTTTGTTTTTTGGAGAAAAAATCGAGTACTGGAACACAACAAATTGTAACTGAATCCAACACAAAAACTGGTGCAGAGGAGTCAAAAAATTATAAATGAATGTTCTCGAATGAGAAACCGAATGGAACAAACTAACGAACGAACAAACGAACGAACGAAAGCAACGAACGAACACGTACGACTGAATTGAACGATGGATGGCAACAAGGACGAGCGAGGATATTATGTGTGGCAGCAAAAGCGGCAGCAGCAGCAGCAGCAGCGGCGACGCAGACGCATACAGTTACATTAAATAAACACACACAAGCAGACAGTTTAGTCAAGTAAAGCACACAGTCAGTGTAACTACATACAACTGCAGCTTGGCGCTTTTCAACGTTATCCTTTTTCCGTAAGCGCAGTGCCAAAACGTTGAAAAGACAATACTAGCTGTCTTGCTTACACTAAACGCCTGTCAATGCATTGCCGGCTGTTCACACCCTTTTGTGCGAGCGAGTCGACATGCTTGTATGCTGCAAGGATTATATACAACACATATACAATAAAAAAAGAGAGCGAGCGCCAACCGGCGCAGGATATAAGCCGCTAAGCGGTTTTAGCACACAAAGCGCTACTATATGAGAGCGTAATGCAGCGAAAAGAGCGAAAAAGTTCAATATATAGCAATATCTGTCATAGTATTTGTGCACAGCGCAGGGTGAGTGTATGCTGTGTATGTCCTGTGAGAGTGTGTTGAGCTAGAGGGTGGTTAAATAAATTATAAGGGTAAGAGTGTGCATTGATCTGTATGAGTTTAAGCAAAAGCGCCTGGAGAGAGAGAGTGAGAGAGAGAGAGAGAAGGAGCTGGGGGAGCGCCAAAAAAATGCTGTATTTGTGGGTGGGCGAGGTAGAAGGTGGAATGGTAAAACGTACTTTTTTGTTTCGCTTTAGTTGTAGGTTGATTGAGGGTGTTAGGCGCCACCGGTGTTTATGCTGCATGCATACTTTCAGCAAGAACGAAGCGTACATACGCTTTAACAGCGAGCTAAAAGTTTACTACCCGGCTGCGCACAGTAAAAACTTTTGTTGTAATGAATTTTGTATCTATGTATGCATATATTATAGACAGCCAAACCGACGCCACTTTTTCAATGGAACTTATTTGGAGGCGGAGCATCACCTACTCAAATTTTAACTAAAATTAATAGAATTACTTCTTTCGATCACATTTATATCAATATCAAATTTCATTCATGTATCTCAAATCGATGCAAAGTTATGTTGAATTTTTTGGACCGCTTATATGGGGAACTGGGCATCGTCGTCTCCGATTTACACCAAACTAAAATGGCGCTTCTAGATAAATTAACAACAAATATTTTTTCATACAAAAAATCCAATAAGGTGGGACAGATTTGTATGGAGGCTATCTCTTCTAGTGGTCTGACATGGATCTATATGAAACATTTTATTAGACTTAAGTAACACAAATCAAATGGAACGGTTTTAGCTAAAATATTTAGAAACATAAATATTTTTTCAATTATAATCAAAAGGAGGTACATGCGATTATGGGCAACAAGCGTGCCGACCACTCGAACAAGTGTGTTGAGTGGTCGGCACGTTCAGTCAAAGGCTATACCTATCTAAAGAGAGCATAAAAGTTATTAAATGTTTTAAATTGAAGTTTTTAACTTTTACAGTCTCTAAGTTTTTGTTATTTATAGCCAGACAGCCGGACATATCTAAAACTAAATTATTCTTTTAGGAGGTCGCCCCATTTAGTGATCCGATTCGGGTTCTAATGAAAAGTTTTATTAGATTAGAAGTAAAATATGTACATAAATTCGGTGTTTCTAGATAAATGTTAAAATATTTTTCATACAACAATCGGAAAACATGGAACAGATTTGTATGGGGCTATCACATTAAGTGATGCTTTATGAACTTAAATGAAAGATCTAATAAGGAGTAATGTAAAATGTAACAAATTTAGCATTTAGAGCTAAATTAACTGCAGCAACAAACATTTTTTCATACTAAAACTCAGAATGGGAAAATGGTGAGGGTTTGATGCCTATATTATACAAATTATCTAAAGAAAGAATAGAAAAATTACTTTTTTCATACAAACAGCCAGACAGATGAACCGACGGACAAACCTACATGTCTATATGAGCTCCACTTTTGATGCTGATCCTAAATATATTTACCTTATAGCCACCTCTTTCTGCCTGTTGTACAGATTCGCCAAAACTTTGTATACCTTTTTACAGTTGTAGGACCCTTTAAGTAGGTAGGTTAACTATAGGAAACGTATTAAATGATGTTACCAGTTCCTCTTGGTTTATAAATAGGCTCCAGCAAAGCAGTTAACATCCTTTTAAACTCACTTGAATACATATAATAAATTGGTTTAATTTTTAGTTCGATTTTTAGGCCCTGTACTGAAGGTATAAGAGTATATTGGTTTTGTGCAAATGTATATAACAGGTAGAAATAATTGTCGGAGACCCCCCAAAGTTACAACCATTATGGTTAGGAGCGTTAGAGAACTCAATATAGCCTTATCCGTCTGTCCGTCCGTATGAACGAAAGGATCTCGGAAACGGTAATAGATAGAGACTTCGTTCTTTTTGCATTCGACTAGCACTTCACCGGAATTTAAGAAGTTTATTTCAAAATTTTGAAACTCCCAAAAGGAGGAAGTAACACCACATCTACACCATCTACAAACTCGATGCAACACTTTGAGCTGTGAAATATGGCAGTACTAATTCGCCATAGAGAGGGCCTCCATGTTCGTCAGGAATAGAAAAGTAAGCAGTATAAAGCAAGTAAAGCAATGCTGACGGAAGTCAGAATAGTTGTTATGGCGCCTAAGCTGAAATTCTCACCCTTCTGCCTTGTAAACCATGTGGATTGCTGCTTTCACTGGACAAGAAACAATTGGAAGCTCAACAACGTTTTAAAAATTAATGTCATATGTCACGAGGACATGCCTATAAAGAGATACATTTGCAAAGGTGTTTCCAAGCTATCGACTGTCGATTTCTTCACATTTCTCAAATCATCTACCAGGGCATCGGATCGAGAATTGAAGAAATGTTTGCTTTTTGAGCGACTTAGTGCACTTCCACAGCGTATAATTGGCTGCCTATTGTGTAGTCCATAGTTGCCGATTCGCTCCGAAGTCTTTGCAAAAAATTCTTAGTTGCTTCACGGTTGGATTCCGTAAAATACGTTTTCCTGCTCAAGAAGCTCACTGGCTTCTTTAGTAAGTGATATTGGAAACTAAAATAAAATAATACACAACAGAAAATGATGCCGATGAAATATTTTGCAATGAACTTGTAAAATTCCGGCGAAGTCCTAGTCGTATGCAAAAAAGAACGAAGTCTCTATCTATTACCGTTTCGTAGATCCTTTTGTTCATACGGACGGCCAGACGTACAGACGGATATGGCTATATCGACTCCTCTAGCACTCCTGACCATAATGGGGGTAACTTTTATACTCTTCAACTTGTTCGTTAACGCAGGAATCTATTAAAATTTTCTATACTCTGTTAACATAGAGCAGCAGAGAATAATAGGACAGACGGAAAAATGCGAGATAGTCGCTATAAGGAATATAAATATTCTTAATCGAAAATCAAGTCGATCTAGTGAAATGCGACTGTTCGTCTGTCTGGCTGGCCATGGAAACAAAAATAACTTGGAGACTATAACGGATAGAGCCTTCAAGTTTAAATTTATTTAGACAATCCCTATTCATTCTTCAGTTCACTTGTATTCAATTAAAGTGCTAACACGTGTATATGGAATATTTTATTGGAATGTAAGTATTATTATTATTATTAGGTAGTGGCACTGCGAATTTTGCAGGTCTATTGTGCCCTGACTGTAGCTTAATCTAAAACACTTTATACAGCCCTGCCGTCCTACAGAAAATCACGAGGTTTTTAAGATTAAGTGTATACACCATCCTTCCTGTCACTTGGTAATTGCCAAAATACTTGTGCCTGGTTGGGATCAAAGCTGGGCAGTCGCCCAAGCTATGCTTCGGAGTTACGTCATCTTCTAGACAGCATCTGCAAGTGTAATTTATATAAATGTCTTTTAAATGCGCAGTGTCTAGTCAGTAAGCCCGACATTTTTTCTAGATCTATTTTTAAACAGTTCTTAAATCCTAGCAACTTTTTACATTATCTTAAGCCTTTACACTTGGCCAAAAAAAGTCATTTGTTTTATTCTTCTATGTTACTACAGGGTGCACCATTGTAAGATACATCCATTTTATTATTTTAGGGGTCATCAAGTCATCATTGTCATAGTGGCTTTCTTCATTATATGTTCAAAGTGAATCTTCCATGTTGTAAGTTGGTCAAAGATTACTCCCAAATATTTGATCTCCTTGGAGAATTCTACCAACGTGCCATTCACCCATATTAGTTTCAGCTTGTATTTCCTAGAAAATGGAATAATTGTAGTTTAAGCTGGGTTGATGCTCAGTCCTACTTCGGAGCACCAAGATCGTGTGTTGTTGAAGCTCAATTTGATTTGATCTCATGCTGTGTCTTCTGTTCTGTTAGAAAGTCTAATAATTTATACACTACAAGACACCATAGGAGAGGGCATAGTACGGCTCCCTGTGGGCATTCTTTTGTGGTTTTAATGTAATACTTTTATCTAGTTACGACTGTGTCTTGGTGAGTGCGCTTGCAACTTCCGAGCGAGATGTACAAGGTACAAAGCACCTTCTGTGTCCACATATGGCTGAGGTATTGAACGTATCGGAATGGAAGTAAATATTTATATGGGAGTGAGTCCATCTAGTGGTCCCATCTGGTCCTATATGAAGTGTTTTTCAATATGAACTAGAACAACTTTTACATTTCTAGCTAAATTAACAGCAACAAAATACATTTTTTCATATACAAACTCAAAGATAGAAGTTAGTTTACATGGTTAGAGCCACCATGCACCCCTAAAGGTGTTGGCTTCCAACATACATATATTAAATACATGTTATCTGCGGAAGGAAAAGTATCAAAATATCTAAACTCTGTAAGAACTCGTTCTACAAATGGACAGCCAAACAGATGAACATTTCTATATCGATGCAACTTTTGTATGCTGTTAAACTACAATAATTCTCCCAACTTTCCAAAATCGGTTCAACAGCTTGGAAAAGTATTTCATATGATATAACTTAAAACTGCTTTGAAGCGTCTATATTGTGTATTTCTATTTCGGTGCAACCTAAGCAATTCGTATAAGCATATCAATTGCTACCGATTTCCTATTTAACTTATTGCATTGCGTGTGCGATTCTGTGAAAATCGTCTAAACACGTTAGACGTTCTTAAGTCTGTGGATATGGTTTATTGCATGCACATGATACTGTATAACAAGATTATATTGAAAGAAAGAAATTTTCCAAATAAGCCTATCAAAACTTTATATATAAAACAAAAACATTTTCAAAGTAGCAAAAAAAAAAAAAAATGTTTTTTTGGTTATATAAAGATGTATACAAACGCGTGGATACATTACTCTCTCTGAAAAAAACCAAAAAAAAAAAAAAACTTTTAACATTCCAAATGAGAAAAATATTTTGGTTCATTCACAAAAAAAAAGGAAAAAAAAAATATAGCAAGTCTCCATTTACATTCACAACAAGGATGCAAGCGAGTTTGAGTACAAATAGTAACAGCCATGTTACAATGGCATAAGGTAGTATCTACGCCAAGCTTAATGTCAGCAACAGCTACCAGCTAAAAAGAAACTATGTGAGCGAAAGAGTTAGCAAGTATATTGGTTTTATTTTTTGGCTTTTGATTGTGACAGAGCAGGATCTTAATCCTTTCTTAACAAAGACATTAAATGTTTCCCCAAATGTTAGGAAATTAATAAAAAAAAATGGTACTGACGAAAAGTATTTTGCTTCTCCCACTTCTTACTGCATGAATTAGTGAATTATAAAATATTTTTTTTATGTATGAAAACAAAAGGGAGGACGGAAGCAACATAGATCGTTCAAATTTAATTGCTTATAAAAACGTCATTTGTTAGCCGTTTGTGATGAGAGGGACGGGGGGAAAGGGGGGGAGTGGCAAAATTTAAAAATAAATTCGTAAAATTCCGGCAAATGTCCTTCCGTTTATACGGCCGGATGGACTTACGAACATGGCTATATTGACTCCTCTAACAATCCTGATCTTAATGGGGCAAATTGGGGGGGTCTCCACCCTTAATTATTTCTACCTTCGGTACAGCGCCTTATCAGACGAAAGCACAGTTCACATGCTACTACCTTGTATTATAACAACATGCTAACAACAGGCAAACAAGCAACAATGCTGCAGTCAAGTGTGCTCGACTACGAGATACACTGTATACCGCTTGAAGCATGAGTTTATATGGAAGCCGAGTGCACACGAAACAATCATCGAATTTGATTTTACAAAATAAAAACAGAAAAACTTTAGATACAGAAGCTGTGAGATCCAAGGAGCCTACTCTTTACAATGAAGAGTAACAGTCTCCCAGATTTCGTGCCAGTTAGACGTACATATCTATAACGACACGTCTTCAGTTCTTGATCAAGAATTTATATGCTCCATGTGGTTTGCTACACCGCTTTCTCATCTTTTACATACAACTACTGCACAAACTTCTACTTCTACCCTATACAGGCTACAGGATATACAAAGCTCAGTCAAACCACAAAGAAATTTTGTGCTCTTACGCACACATAGAAATAGTTAACACACACGCATACAGATTGCGCTCTAAAACTTTGTCACTCTCCAACAGTCGCCGCTCTCACTGAAGCCGGCAAGCACCGGCAACCATAGTCGACCGTTGCCAATGTCTGTTGTTATGGGAATACAAATACAAATACATATACAAACGCTAAAAGGACCAAGGAGCAGTGCGCAAGTAGCAAGCGGACAAACGCTGCTCTAGTCTATTCCTCTAGGATATCAATCAGCTTTGCCGGGCGCACACATACAAGCGCACAACATAGATACACGCATTTATTTGCGAACAGTTTCCGTATCTAGTTTGATGCGATATGTATCTGTCAGAGCTTTTCGTTTATTCTTACCACGCAATTTTTTTACGACAAAAACAACAACAAAAAAAAAAAATTGATCTATTCTATTTATTTTTTATTTTTTTTGTTTTCGATTTTATACGCTTTACACTTATTGTACATGCAGTTGATTAAAGACTTTGTAACATTTAATGTCTAAATGGCTATAGGAGAACTTATGTCGGGATATATATATAGAAATCCACATAGAAACCTGTTTTTATTGTAGCGCAATAAAATATTATTTATTAACTGACAATAAGCAGGTCTATTAAAAAAAATATCATGTCTATATGACTTTGATTCGTGCTATTGTAGCCTGACTTAAATTGAAATATTTCTTACCTTCGAATTGATTTTGATTGGCTTATTCAGCTGCCAAGTTTGATAAACTGAAATTATAAGAAAAAAATTTTCTGTTAAATTTAATAATTAATTAATTTAATTTAATAAATATTTTAATATATATTTTTTGTCTAAAATAAATTAATACACTTTCAAATTGCATATGTAGCGCATAAAAACTTTCGGTTTAAACGGGCTTAAAATTTTCTTTTGTCTTTTAATTTTTTTTTTTTTTTTAACTTTTGCTACGCTGCAAATTGCTTCCACATCGTCGTCGGCGTAGTCGACATCGTCATCGTCATCTTTATTCTGTGTATGTCTTCATCTTATTTTACTTTGCATTAAGCTTCTGTATTCTGTAGATAAATCGGTTTATCCTTTGACCCAATTCATTTAATTTCTTTCGGGGCGTTGGTTTCGTAGCTCTGCACACTCACTGCTTCCTTGTTTGCTCACTCGTCTTGTATCGTACGTTTATCCTCCTGAGCTGGGCATAATTAAGTTTCCTTTTGCACAAAGTAGCACAAAGAGAGTTATTAATGGGAACATGCATAGACGTTAGCATACAAGGAGCGTAGCAAGTGATGCTGTAAATGATAGGACTATGTATATATATATATATATATAGTACGAGTATAATCGTACGTTTAGATACATAGCCTACAGCTAGGCAGCAGTTACTCGTTGAGCATATAAGCTCTTTGAAGATCTTCATTCATATGGAATGAGAAACGCATAAAACGCAGAATTTTCAAAAGGAGAAAGATGTGCAGAAGTCAATTTTTTAAGATAAAATCGTTCTTTGAAAAATAAAAAAGAAAGCAAATACGTATGACTTATACAGGGTGCCTGATGAATGTTGCTACATTGGGAAATGTTTCTTTTTGGCCGTGACACTTGATCTTCTCGCATTCAGTCGTCGAGCCAGCGTTCTTAATACCTCCTCGCTTGTGCCTGGCTGACGTGGTCAACTCTACGAACTCCTAAGATCATTTTAAGATGTTCCTGTTACGCATGTACCATGGAGCTTTGCACATAAATCTTAGGATTTTGCTTTGAGCGACAAAGAAATTGGTGCAGATGGGACTTGGCGGCAATTCCGTATTTCCATATAGAACTGAGAATGGATTCGTATATAGTCACTTTGTTGTATAGATATAGAATTATCATTGCATTGTTTGCTGTTCTTCTGCAGTAGATACAACGATAGATTGCTATTTTATGTTAATCATCTGCCCAGACCTCAGGTCACCCACAACCCAGTAAGTAGGCTAAATCAACGTTCATTTAAAAAATATATGCATAGAGGCATTTCAAGGGGCAAACTGAATCATGTTTATCGTTTGAAATAATTAACCAGTACCAAATTCTAAAAATGTATCTTTTTTGAATGCTAACGAAATATTTCATTGGACCAACTGAAAGGCTGGGTCAGTTCCCATACAAATCTTTACCCTTTCATGAGATTTTATAAGAAAAATATTTTGTTGCAATTTAATTTAGCTTGAAACGATAAATTTGTTGTATCTACTACCAATATAATTTATCACACGAAGGTTCAAGGCATGTACAGAGTTTTTTTTTCTTATAGCTTTATACTTTTTTCTATTTACTTTGTTACCGATTTATTTGTTTATATCTTTTCTATTAAATCACGCTTTGAAATTTAAATTAAATGAAACACAGCTGACTGTTCGACATGTGGCAACGCACGTGAGTAAAAGTAAACTAATACAATTTCTAAATTTCTACTTGTCTGTTGCAATATAAAAAGTATCGCGTAGAAAAAAAAAACAATCTCGTTTCTCTCGTTTAAAATCAAATTAAACTAATGGAATCTTTTAATTTTTTATATTCATCATATGAGAACTTTATAACTCAATATTTATCTGAATTAGATACTTTGATATTCTTCTGACTGACCTTATGACACACACACATAAACTTCTTAAAGTATCAGTTTATGCGCCACGCAATATAAATCTTTAGAGACTAAATACATCGACTATTTAATTGCAATAAAATTACATTACACTATATTACGAAGGTACGAATGTGGTTTGATAAATAAGTGATTATTCTAATAAAGGATATTTTGTTTCAGCGAATAAACGTTTTAGTTCCTCAAGATATTTAGTGCATCGTTATAGATTTTTTCATATTCCTTTCAGGTTTACTCAAGCATCTTAATATAAAAATTTGTTTCTTTATTCGACCCAAATCTTTTACCGCTTGGATTTTTATTTTAGTCTAATAATGAAGAACATTTAAAGATCATTGAATTGTTTTTTTTTTGTTTTACAAAATATTCTCCATGAAGATGCTAAGCTTAAGGCAGAAAATACAAAACTTTTCAATACTAATATGGCTAAACATAATGTTGGCTAAAAATATAAATGGCAGACGTCATACAAGATAGTTTGTTTGTTTAAATGGCCGTCAACCGTCTGCCGGTCATGGCCGCGTCCAGGAATGCGCGCCAGCCTCCATAATCTTGTGCGCGCTGGCGCCAGTCGTTCTGAATGCCAAGTACAGAGAGATCTCTCCATACCTGGTCATTCCATCGAGTGCCCGGTCGTCCTCTATTGCGGCGTCCACCAATCAAGTTTGGGCCTCCCATGTAAACCATGCGTGCTGGAGCTCTTTCATTCATTCGAATGAGGTGCCCAGCCGAGTACAGCCGCTGGAATTTTATTCGTTGGACTATGTCAACCTCATCGTATAGCTCGTGCAGCTCGCGGTTCAAGCGTGATTCTTCGCGTGATCTCCAGGCTGACGTTGTTGTTGCTGGTTACCTCTTTTCCGAGATAGACGAAGTTTTCTACAACACTGAAGTTGAAATTCTCCATCGTCACTGACCGTCCAAGACGCGATGACGGAGTGCGAGAAGACACCAAGTGCTTCGTCTTGTCCTCGTTCACCGCTAGACCCATGAGCCGAGACTGTTTTTCAATCTCCGAGTACGCCTTGCTGACTTGCCGTTCCTGCGTACCGATGATATCGATGTCATCGGCGTAAGCGAGCAGCATCACTTCCTTTTGAAAGATCGAGCCCGACATACTCTGTATGTACGGGCATTGGCGTAGGATGCATTCCATCAGGAGATTGAAAAAATCGCACTATAGAGCATCGCCCTGCCTGAAACCTCTCTTGGTATCAAAGGGGTCGGAGAGGTTTTCCCCACCCTGACAACGCTTTGTGTCTTAGATAACGTCGCCATGCAAAGACGGACAATCTTTGCCGGAATATCTAGTGCAGACAGGTCGTCGATGAACTTCGCTCTTATCGGCGTGTCGAAAGCGGCTTTGTAATCGACAAATTGTTGGTGAGTGTCTTTGTTGAACTCACGGTTCTTTTCCAAGATTTGGCGTAATGTGAATATTTGGTCACTGGTCGACCTTTTTGGTCTGAAGCCACACTGATATCGTCCTATCAGTGAATCGGTATATGGCTTCAGCTTATTATACAATATGCGCGACAGAATCTTATAACCAATGGAGAGGAGACTTGTTCCGCAGTAGTTGGCGCAAACAGCGGGGTCTCCTTTCTTAAAGATAGGACAGAGAACACTGAGATTCCAGT